>CAJVPS010002914.1:0-11209 GCA_910591765.1 Ambispora leptoticha
TTTTATTCCTTTGACCATACAAAGTTGATTTGGATTTTTGGATTAATGTTATATTAATTTTTGATTTATTTGATATTGTTTTGAGAGTAAAAGATCTCTACTATAAATAAGCCACACCTTTTGTTTTATTTCTTTAATTGTTTTTGAGAGTAGATAACCTTTACTATAAATAAGCTATACTCTTTTATTTAATTAGTTATTTAGTTTTTGTATTTTATTTTTACTTTTTATTTTAGTTATAATCTTCTTTGATTAATAGTTTATACTATTTAATCAACTCAAATCTTGAATTATAATGATTACTAGTAACTTCACTCAGTCAATCTTTATAATTTCTTTGATTTATTTTATTCTTTATTTATTTATTCTTTATTAAGACAATATTTATAGATATTGGCACAGGCTTTAGAAACCTTTATTATTATTAAAAGTTATAGTCTAATTTCTCTCTCGTTACCTTTTATTATTTCAGTCTCTTCCAACCCTATATTGTTAGGGTGAATCAAAGTAAAAATCCATTTACCAATTTGTCATAACAATACTATTCTAATTAATTTTGTAAAATCAATAAAAGAATGTTACAAGTTGATTATTATCATGGTGAAAAATATATATCATATTAAATATATATCAATAAAATCTGTTATTTTCTAGCTTCTAAACAAGTCATTATTCAAGAAATTTTGTTTATTAATTAAGGCATAAAAATAAAATTTTTTATTCTCATTTTTTTTATAATATACTATAAGTATTACAAATATTCTAGATCTTTCACAATTATTATAATTGTTTATAGAATAATAATTAATACACTTTCATTTATTGAATAAATAATTTATTATCAGTACTAGTTACTTATTTTTCAATTATAATTTAAAAAAAGATAAAAATCAGATGTAATAATTTTATCAAAATCTTTTTGTGAAGAATATCTATATTTATAAGTGAATTCTTTCTTGAAAGTATTAATTAGCTTCATTCTTAATATGATTTATAATTACCAATTTTCATAATATAAGAATATTAAGTAAGCTTATAAAGTTCAGAAAGTTACCAATAATGAATCATCAGTAAATAAAATTTATTCATCAAATATTAAAATATTGGAATACTTTAAAATAATTATATAATAAATAGATTCAAAATTTTTTATTTAGCAAAATATTATTAAAAATTTATAAATTACTTAAAGGAAAAACTATTATAACTTCAAGATATTGAGCAAATTGCTATTGAATCTGACTTATACAAATAGAAAAGAGAAGATGATTAGTATAACTTAAAGTATAGTGAGATATAAGAAAAAAGATCTAGAATATATCTAATCAAAAATTTCTTATAAAGCAAGTGAAACTCATAATAAATTTTCTCAAAATTAGTATTTCTTCAATCAACTTCAAAGCCAAGCATATTTAGAAGATCCAGCTAATTATATTGATCCTTCTGTAACTCTCTATCATTCTGTTTTTGATAAATTTATATGAAATTTCAAAAATAAGTTAATATAGATATCTAATAATATTACAAAAGTTATTATAAATGTAATCAATATAGTGCAAGAGTTTTATAATTCAGAAAATAACTATATCAAGATCATGAACTGATTCCTTTCCAAACTATTTCAAGAATTTTAAATACCAATAGCAGTAAAATTAATACATTATATCAATATAATCTGATGACTAAATCAGAAAGCAATATTGATAGTTATAGAGTATAAGAATGAGATTAAAATAGAATTGAGTAATCTCATAATTCAAGAGAATATTATCTTTAAAAGATACTGATCTCAGGATAAGATATGATTTAATTAAAATATTCTATAACTATAATTGATATGCAGTTATATATAGTTTATTATTATTACCTGATAATATAATGTTATTTGAGAATACTATTACTGTCTATATTAGAGATGGGAGCCGCAACTAGCTGCAACTCTGTCACAATTCTCTGATTGGCTGCCACAATTCTGTTGCAATTCTCTGATTGGCTGCCGCAAGCCACAATTAGTTGAGGAGTCATCTTTAGTCTATATATAATTAGAGCTATTCTTCTTAATAATATGATTATGACAGAATTACTTACAAATTTTATTAGTATAACTTATTAAGTATAGAATAATAAATATGTTAGACTGATTGCTTGAATACTCAAGTTCTTGAAATACAGTTTCAAGATTTCATGACTATTATAATTCTGTAAAGAACTTCCTACTTAATAATAAAGTGTGATTTTTCCTATATCTTCAATATTTCAAATTCAATAATATTATATAATTTGTTTATATTAATAAATTAATCAAGAATCTCACAAAGATACTGTGACTTGCAAATACTCAAGATGATGAGAAAAGATTTATTATCAAATATTTTGAAAGGTATTGTGAGGATGCTTATAGACTTTGCATTAGTGAAAATCTGGCATTACAGCTACTTTATATAGATCCAAGATTATTTAGAAATTACTAAATGATTATAATAGAATATATTAAGTGTATCATACTATATAACTTTTTCATCAGTATCTATGAAAATTTAAAGAAAACTATAATATAAGTATTTCATTCTCAGAAGCTAATCTTTACAAATCATCAATTACCAAATATTCTGATTATTATCCAGGATGACAAGCATTATATAATACTTATTAATTTTGATTAGTATGAAAAAGATGATACAAAAACTTATTCAAGCTTAATGAATATAATTCAGATTACTCTTATTACCTTATATTTTTTCAAATTTTTTTATATCTTTATCTTTATTATTTCTTATCATGTCTCAATTATCAACTTGAATTACCTCTTTGATAATAAAATCTCTTGAAAAGATCTATCAGGAAATACTTATATATCAACTCTTTGGAATAATTATCTTTTCTACTTATGGATTACTCACTTATAATAATACAGGACAAGAAACTAACATTATACTCTTGAATTTACTCATGCAATCTGGATTTACTAAAGATATTGAACTGGATAATCCTTTTCTCTTGAATATACAAATAATTATTGAATCTCTTGAAGTACTTATTGAATCAGTTAATATAACTACTGATTCAGACTTTGACTAGTTAAATATTTTTATTATTACTTCATCTGAAAATAAATTCAAAGTTAATATTAAACAAGAAGATATTAAAGAAGAATCAGAATTTATAAATTCTGATAGTTCAACTACCTCTGAAGAATAATCTGAAACATCTACATCCAAAATAGAAAATATTTAATCAATCTCAAATAAGAACTGACTAACTTAACTTAAAGAAGCCATATTATCAATTTATAATAATCCTTTAGATAATAATAATCAGATGATGCTATAATATTATAAACTTGAATATATATTCTCAATTCAACCTCAGAAATATTCAAGAGAGATATTAGAAATTAAGAAAAATATTGAAAATACTCTTGAAAAGCATATACATGATAGACTATATAATATTACTTATAAAGTATTTTTTATTTATAATTCTGAAGAAGAAGTTCTTGATAATAGATTTGAGTTTATATTAAACAAGTTGCATCATTTAAATAAGAAAGAACTATTAAAAATTATTAATTAATTTTTGCAGGAGCAAAAATTTTCTAAAGAAGAACAATATGTTATTATAATAATATAAAATTTCTTAATTTCTTAATCTTTTCTTAGTTATACAAAATTATATATTTCTATATTTTTCATTTATTTTATAATTACCCCTATTTTCTATATCATTTATTACTATATTTATTATCACATTTCTATTTTTAACACTATATCTTATTTAATATTTAGAATCTATATTTTTATTATTTTATATTATGATATTCATATACATAGTAGAATAGTTTGATAAAAGATCATTTTTAATTTTGATAAAATAGTTACACTTGAATGATGATCTCAAATATCTTTTCATATTCTTTGATATCCTTTGACATTCTCTTACATCTTTTCATATCTTTCTATATTTTTTAATTTCTTCTCATATCTTTTCACATTTTTTAACATTCTTTCATGTACTCTGATATTCTTTAACATTCTTTAATATCTTTCAATATACTTTGACATAACCTATTCATAATTAATTATACTATAGTACTTTAATTATATTTTATATATTAGATAGTATTAGTTAGTAATACTATAATAATTTTTGTATCTGAAAAATATATAAAAGGATCTGTTCTTCTAACATGAAATAAACAGTTTTGAATTGAATTATTTAAAAAATATAATTTTAAAAGATTACTTTTTCTAATTCTATTGGTATCTTTTTTTTTACTCAATTTTATTCCTTTGATCATACAAAGTTAATTTTGATTTGAATTATAATATTATATTAATTTTTAATTTATTTGATATTATTTTGAGAGTAGAAGATCTCTACTATAAACAAGTTATACTCTTTTATTTTTATTTAGTTATTTAGTTTTCATACTTTAATTTTTATCTTTCTTTAGTTATAATCTTCTTTGATTAATAGTTTTTACTATTTAATCATTTCAAATCTTGAATTATATTAATTACTAGTGACTTCACTTAGTTAATCTTTATAATTTCTTTAATTTATTCTTTTTTTCTTTATTTATTTTCCTCTTTATTAAGATAATATTCATAGATATTGATATAGATCTTAGAAATCTTTGTCATATTAAAAGTTATAGTTTAATTCTCCTCTCTTTATTCTTTAATTCTATCAGTCTCTCCTAACCCTATATTATTAAGATGAATTCAAGTAAAAATTTACTTATCAATTTACCATAACATATTTTTGATGTCCTCTCTGTGAAGAAAAATTTCTTTCATATTTCTTATTATATTTATATACTTTTTATATTCCTTATATATTCTTTTTTATATCTCTTTCTTTCTTTATTTATAATTGATAAATATTTGTGTCTTGAGTTTTCATGACTAATTATTATTTTTTTATTGGATTACCTATTAATTATCATCTTGAGATATATCAAATTTCTAATTACTCTATTAAAATATCTTCTCAATATTTTATTCTTATTATTATCCTTTTCAATTAGATTTTTCTTTATATTTTGCTTATTTACAGAAAGTATTGGAATAATATCAGTAAATCAAATTACTTATTTATTATTTCATGAATTAATTCAACTTAATCTAAGTAAAATACATACTACTCATCTTAAATAAAGAATAATACAATTAGTCAATACTTTTATTTTTGATCATATCAATATTCAAGAAGAATAACTTAATCTAATTAAATAAATTTATCAAAGATTCATTTATCAAAACTTTATTTTATAAATATAAATGAGAATATCATCCAATAATAATAATATTAATAGTTATTATTCTGAAATCAAAAACTCAGAAGATACTTCTACTTCTCCTATATAACTTATTTTAATTCCAGAACTAGAAGAAAATAGTAATTATTTCAGTTCAGAAGAAATATTCAAACTAATTTAGAAAATAATAATCAGATCAAAGAAGAAGATAATCAAATGGCTCAACCAAATAACTTAGATAATCTCATTCAAGCTCTTGAAGCACTTGCTGTTCATATGACTAACTAGAATATCTGGCCAATGAAAAAGATTATTATTTCAATCAGATAATATAGAAAAAATAATCAAGATTCAATTGAATGGCTTAAAGACTTTAATATTATTACACAAGCTAATAGTATTACAGATACTAGAAAAGTATAACTAGTTAGAGAATACCTAGAAGATGCTACTACTTTATGATATAATGAAAGAGAAAGAGATAATATCATCTAATTAACTACTTGAAATAATAATCAAGACTAGCTATATAGTTTTAGTTATCAATTTGCTATACACTTTCATATTTGAGAAAGAATTAATCAATAATAAGATTAAAATCTTGTAATAGATTGGCACTGTAAAAAAATATACAGATAAATTTATTAATTTACTTCATAAAGTAGATTCAGAAAATAAATATCCAGAAGAATATAAAATCTGAACTTACAGAAACCAAAAATCAGAAAATAGATTCAGATCTTAACTGATAGAACTTTTCTAAATATGATATAAGTTACAAATAATATAGAAAAAATAGATGTAAATATATCAACTCATAGATATTATCAATCTCAGATCCAAAATAATTCAATACTAAATATTATTTTAGTAGTACTTCAAAATCTTAACTAGCAAACAGAAAGTATTAAAACTAATAAAGAATCAAATTATAATAGAAATATCTCAGATTATAGATCTAATAATCAAAATTTTAAACCAGTTTCTATCTGCTATAATTGTGATAAGCCAGATCATATCCATTCTAATTGTTCTTAGCTATAGTCATACTGGAATAACCAGAATAACTTTGAAAATAATTACCAAAAAATAAATAGAAATAATCAATAACAAAATAATATATCACCAAATTAGGCAAATACTAATAACAATCAAAATGCAAATAATAATTAAAATATATTATTAGCTCAAATACAGACTCTCATTAATAGTATTTAGATATTAACTGCCAAATTAGATAATATAAATTCACTACTTAATATATATAAATACTTGATTACTAAAAGAAAATCAAGAAATTCCAGAACTATTTCTTATAGAACTAGATCTATAGGTTATCTCCATAAAGAAATAGTTAATAAAAATAAGAAACTAAATGATAATGAGAAAGAAGAATAAGAAGATATTCCTAAAGTTATTCTTGATCAAAATATAAATAATGCTAAACTATTTAAAACTCTTGAAAAAGAACTTGTCAAAAAGTCTATTTGCAAGAAAAAAAATAAAATTACTTTACTTATACTTATTATATAGCTAAATCTTATAATATTTTAGAAGATTTAACTTAACTTATTCAAACCTTTCCTTCACAAAGAACTCAACTATCAAAAGAAATATTCATATTATAGCACTCAAGTCAAAAAAAAGAAGAGTATTACTTAGACAAAACTCAAAATCATATCTGCCTGATATGAAGCAAAAGTTGAAAAGAATATTATTAATTTAATTATTAATACTAATATCTCTGGATATATTACTATATAACTTTATTAAAAATATATGATTAAAAATATAATGCAGTTCAAATATTTCTATATTAGATATAAATAGAGTATCTAAACAATCTCTTGAAGTTATTAATAATTTACTTTTAAATATTAATAGAATTATAATTCCTATTAAAATAGATATTATTGAAGTCAAAATATACTTAGTAATTATTAGAATAGACTTTTTGAATAAAATTAAAGCCAATATTAATATTAGAAAAAAACTATTAACTTTTAAATATAATGATCAAAAAGAAAATATACTTATTAAATTTATTTATGATAATAAAGAAAACTAATTTTTAAAAGATATAAGTTCTGAAAAAGATAAATTAGAAGAAGATTCTAAAAGTGAATTTGAGAAATAGTACTTGAAAAAGAAGCCTTTTCTTATATGGTAATATGACAATTAGAATACTGTGATCTCTAGATAACAAGAATTTCAAAATAATAATAGTATTGAAATCATTACTAAAGAAGTCTGGATTTCTGTTAAAACTCTAAATTGAAGTTTAAAAAATATTAATTTTAGAGAAATATCATTTCAAATTATCTAAAGTATTAAAAGGATTCATGAAGTACAAGCTTATCAAGAAGATATTAAGAAAAAATATATCTAGAAAGATTTTAAATAACTTGACAAGAAGTTTACTTAATAATACAATTGAAATAACTAATAGTTATTTAACTGACAAGGACTAAATAGCTAATACTGATATTATAAAAATCTTTTTATATCTAATTACTAATATTACTGATACTATAATAATCTTACTAACTGGATAACTATCAAGATTCATAAATCTTTCCATGCTGAACTTAAAACTAATGAAGATTGAGCTGATAAAGTTGAATAAGAACTCTTTATTAATAAAAGAGTAAAATAAAGTTTTGATTCATATCAATTTGCTACATAATAAATTCATTCTAATTCTCAGATTGAAAGATGTCATGAATGTGAAAAATATATAGATAAATATTATACTAAAATATATTTTAAAATAAATGAAAAAAAGATAACTGCTTGTAATAATTATATCAAAAAAAAAATTAAATCTTCCTACTTGTTCTCAATATGATAAATATAATAAGCCTAGAGAAATATTTATTATCAAAAGTTATGAGAAAAGATACTTTTATACTTATAAATATTAATATATCTATTTGTTTAATTATAAAGAATGAAAAAAGAATACTAAAACAATTAACAAGCTTAAAGAATAAGAAATATTATTAGAAGTCTATAATAAATGTGATGAAATTGGCAAAGTAATTCTATCTTACTTTATATATAAAGATGATTATGTTCAAGAAATTATCTATAAAAGTTTTGTAGAAGCCTCTGTTACTAAAATATTTCAATATATTTATCAACAACTCAGTCCTAATTGAAAATAATAACTTACTTATTTAGATTATATTAATGTGAAACTCTGTTAAGAATACTTGATCTCTTGTGATAAAGTTAAATATAATAATTATGTATAATCTGAACTCTTAATTAAAGTAGATAAAGGAAAATGTCCTATGACTTTAGAATCAATTTTAGAAAAAGTGATTATCATAAATTAAATAAAAAAATTAGCTTTATTCTAATTTTAGCTTAATCTCTTCAACTTGAATTAAATGAGATATAAGAAAGATTTAACATTATTTATCAGACTCTTAATGAACTTTTTCAATAATTTAATAATTATTTGAAAAATATCTTTGTAAAATATAATAATAAGTATTATACAGTCAAAGTTTATAATGATCAAGATAAAGAAAAACTACTAGAAAAAGCATATTCTACTAATACTAAATATAATATTTATTATACTAGAAAAGAATTAATTAGAATTTTATCACATCAAGTTATATTAATAAATATATATATTACTATAGAAATTCTTGTAAAAGTTGTATATCAAGTAGTATCTTGCTCATCTCTTATTAAACAAGAAATTAATATTAAAAGTAAAACTATTAACTCTGGATATACTAAAAATATCAGTTTTATTATTCAAAATGACTCAAAAAAAGATTATATTATTGAGTCAAATTAGAAAATTGCTTAACTCATATTTCTATAACTTGCTTTTGTTGATCAACTTAAATCAGTTTCTATCAGAAAAGAACTAGAATAATCTAGTTGAGAAACTTCTAGATTTGAATTCACTAATTATCAAGAAGCTTATATCTATTTTCTAAAACAAGAATAAGAAGAAAAAATATTGAAAAATAAAAATTAACTGCTAAATAAGAATGATTTCTTACTCAATTACTAGAAGATAATACTGATATTTTTGCAACTGAATTATATGAACTTGGCAGAAATAATCTAATTTAACATGAAATATATACTGAAAATGAATCATCAATCAATTAATATTCTTATAGAACTACTCTTTCAGATTAGACATTCATATCAGAAGAAATTTAAAGAATGTTAAAAGCAAATATTATTCAATCATCAACTAATTCTTGAACTTTATCTATTATTTTAGTTTTCAAAAAGAATAGAAAGAAAAGATTTTGTATTAATTACAGAAAATTAAATACAGTTATCCAAAAAGATGAATATCTATTATCAAGAATTAATAAAATGATAGATTTACTTAGAAATACTCACTGATTTTCATTTATAAACTTAATCTTTAGATATTAACAAATTGAAATAAAAGAAGAAAATAAATCTAAAATTGCTTTTATTTCTAGAGAAGAATTATTTGAATTCAATATTATATCTTTTGAATTATGCAATATATTAATAACTTTTTAACATGCTATGAATATAATATTAGAAGAATATAATTAGAATTTTGCTAATATATATATTAATAACCTGAATATATTCTTCAAAGATTTTAAAGAATACTTAGATTATCTTAATAAAGTATTTTGCAGAATTCAAAATACTAATTTGAAACTCAATCTGAAAAAATATAACTTTTGCAGAAGAAAATTACTATTTCTTGAATATATAATAATAGAAGAAGAAATTTCTTCTAATTCATTAACTATTCAGAAGATAAAAGATTTTTCTTAACCAAGAACTATCAAAGAACTCTGATCATTTCTTGAATTAGCTAGATATTACAGAAAATTTGTAAAAAGATTCTTTCAAATTACTACTTCTTTATTTAAATTACTTCATAATAAAGAATTATTTATTTAATCAGTAGAACAAGAAAAAGCTTTTCAACAAATAAAATAATAACTTACAGTTATATTTATTTTTGATTTACCTTGATTTTACAAAGAAATTTTATCTTTATATCAATGTCTCAGACTCAAAACTTGGAGCTATCTTATTTCAGAAAGATAAAAATGAAAAGAATAAGTAATTACTTATTCAAGTACCACTTTAAAACCAAATAAATAAAAATACAGAGTAACTGAAAAGGAAATATTAGTAGTAGTATGAGCTGTTGGATAATTTTATTATTATTTACTTGAAACAGTTTTTGAAATAATTACTGATCATAATATCTTGAGATAATTATTTAAAAATTAATCAAGTCATTCTGCTAGAGTAAATTGATAGATTATATCTCTTATAGAATATACCTTTATTATTACTTGTCACTCTGAAAGAAAAAATCAAAATACTAATATCTTATTCTAAATATATTCAAAAGATCATTAAATAACTTTCTCTTTATTATTACAATATAGATTTAATAACTTATTATAATTTATAATGATATTTGAATAATAAAACTTATTCTATATGATCAATTCTTGAATAATAATGTAAAATTTATAATTAAGCAAAATACTTTTTATAAATTAATAATATATTATATAAAATTAATAGAAGAAAAGAACTAACTACACTTCTTAGAGTTATTAAAGAAAATAAAATAGAAGCTATTCTTATTAATTTACATTCAAGCTCTTTATCTAGATATTTTAAATATAAAGAAATCTATCAGTAAATTGCAAGTAAATATTAGTAAAATAATATGGGAACTGATATAAAAAATTATGTAAAAACTTATGAAATCTGCTAGCAAACTGATAAAAGAACTACCAAATAATCTTTATACCCTATCAAAATTAAATAACCTTGACAGAATAGTTATTAATTTGATTAAATCTAGTAAAATCATAACAAATAGAAATTGATATATCATTATAGTAATAGATTATCTCACAAAATGGCCTAAAGCTAAAGTAATTTCAGACAAGAAAG
>CAJVPS010002915.1:0-11207 GCA_910591765.1 Ambispora leptoticha
TCTGAACTATTATTAAACTATTTGTAAATTATTATTAATTTTAAAGCTAATTATTCATTAAGAATCTTAAAATATTGCAAAAATATTACAAGATCATTGCAAAAATATTATTGAATTATGATTGAATTTATAACTAATATATCAATTATATTATTTAAAATCATATGTTTTCTAAAGATTAATTGATTAGTTGAATTTTTCAAGTTTGAAAAATTATGAAATTAAAGAAATTTATGTTATTATAATAATATTTGGTTCCTCTAAGTAAGATCAAGCTCTAGCAAGACTAATTAAATTCTCTTTAAAATTTCTTTAATTTCTTTATTCCTTATATGTATCAGATCATTATAAGTAATTTGATAGAAGTTATATGCTTTCTCAAGTCCATATTTTTCTAATAGCTAATGAATTTATTTTTCAAGAGTCTGATTAAAGTAACTTCTTTTGATTATACCAATTCTCTTTATAGTTTCATTAGTTTTCAAGAGTATTATCTAGATATCTTTTCCCAATTGCAATGATCTTGCACTCATGATCTGTAAATTGTAAAGTTTCTATTTGTATCGGATTTGTAATGAATTTTATTAAATTTATAAATTTTTTAAACAATTTATTATATATAATCAATTCACTAAAGATTTTTTTAAGCGCTTTATTTTTTAATTTAAAAATATTTATACTACGAATATATATTTATAATTCTTGTATTTACAGATTTAAAAATCTATCACAAACTATGAAATAAGCTTGCTTCACCATTGGTAATGCATCCTTGTTTTTTTGTAGCCTTTCTAATAAATCATCCTCATCTAATATTATTTGATTTCATTAGTTATTTTCTTCTTCAGCTTCAAGAAATTCAGATTCTACTAACTTTGACTTATTTTTATCTAGCTTGCTTAATCGTGTAAGGAGAGAAGAAACATTATTATGTATTCCAAGTTTAAGAAATTTCTCACAATAAAAATATTTGTTATTTTTATATTAGTATTCATTACTTTTATTTTTGTATTTGTTACATTTGGTATTTATTGTCTTGATTTTTAGTTTTTGTTGCTCTAGTTTGGTATTTATTATCTTTATATTAGTATTTGTTGCTTTTATTTTTGTATTTATTACATTTGACATTTATTATCTTGATTTTTAATATTTATTACTTAATTTCTAATACTATTTCTTAGTTTAGTTTTCATGATCACAACTTTATTTTTATATTTTTGTTTTATTTCATTTTTGCCTTGTGTTGATATAATACTTGTAAGTATTAGCACTAGAAAATCTTTAGAATAATCATTATCTTCTTAATCTTTATAAATAATTCAGTCTTTATTCTCAAAACTTATTATAAACTATATTTGTGATAAAATCTACCTCCAGAATATAGTTTGTAATATTAATTATATATATGCTAATTAATTATTTCCTATATTATTGATATATTAATAATACCATCATGTACAAAAATATAATAGCAGATAAGTAAATTATCTAGGAAAAAAGACTATTTTACATCTTAAGAAGAATAAAGAATTGCCATTATCATCAATATACAAAAAGTCTTTGACAAATAGGAGAAAGCTGATAAATAGAGAGAAGTCATTAATATATAAGAAATCCTTAAAGAATAGAAGAAAGAAGAGTTATAAGAATTTGAAAAGATAAAAAAAGATTTATTCATAAAGTTCTTCATTAGTATAAGAGGGTCAGAAGTAATTTTAAAATAATATATACTGAAAATTTGAGAATAATAAACTGAAGACAAAAAAAAAGAGAACAAGAATAATATATAAAAGAAATAAGAAAGCTTGATACATATTTTAAATAAAAGCAGATTATTATCTTTTTATCTTCTTTAATAATCACTCAAATCTCACTATTACCTATTGATACTATATCATTACCTACTGATATTGTAATAGACTTACAAAAATAGTTAGAAGAAGTTAACTAATAATACTTCATAATAAAGTCTTGTAAAGAAAATAGTCAAATTTTTATATATAATTATTTGCGCTTCCTAAGTATATAATAATATATATAGTTATTATTAGAAGAGAATAGCAAAATGAATATTAATAATCAGATCACATAAACTATATAGAATAAGAATAACTATATAATAAGATATATTCAAAAATGAGATAATCACTTTATAAAAATAGAAGAGCTTCTTATTTATCATTAAGAGATATATATAAAATTAGAAAGTTTGCTTGATGATAAGAATTTTATAAAAGATTGTCAAGTATAATTATGATAGTAAGTATCAGAATTATGATTATTCAGAATACTAAAATTATATATTGAGAAAATATTATTTTTAAAAATAATGAGACATATCAGAAAAGACAAGATCTTTGAGAAAATATATCAAAACTATATATATCTATAGGAGAATAAAAGAAGAAAAGATATTTACTATGATAAATATAAGCATTCAGATATAGTATTATATAGGAAGAAATAGTTAAAGAAAATATTTGAATATAAAAAGTATATGAAGAATTTTAATAGTAATATATTAGATATTATATTAAAATTATATCTTACAGTGATCATCATAAGTAATAAGAATTGAAAGTGGCACAAACTATACATAGAAAAAACTTGACTGTATACAGTATGTACAGCCACATTTTAATGATGGTTTATTTATCAATGTGACATAAAAACAAATCTAAAAAAAAACAATCCTTAGTTTTCTCTCTTTTTTTCATTACAAATGAAAGAAACACCAATTATTAACCAACGAGAGACTGTAAGTTATCTTTGAAAATGTGATGTCTGTGATGCCCCAACTTTAGCAAAAAAAAGTGATGTTCCCCTCTCTACAGCATACAAATATGTTACTCAACTAAAAAAAAATAATAAACTCAAGTCTATTTCTCATCTGGAATGTCTTATAATTTTAACTTCTCAAGATTGATGTGTATTAGGAAGAATCATTACAAATGACAAGTATCTTACCTATGATAAAATTGCCATAAAACTTCAATTCAAGGTTGAAATATCTACGTAAACAGTAAATCGTGAGCTTAATAAGCTTGAATATCATTCAAAACTTCCAAAAACCATGCCTCTGCTTTCAGAAAAATATCATCTAGCTCGAGTGGAATGGGCAAAAAAACATTGCAAAAAAAACTGAAAAATTATAGTATTCTCAGATGAAACCACATTTCAAATGTTCTGAAATACTATAAATACATTTTACAAAGATAGAACAAGTATTCCACAGAAGGAGGTTCTAAAATATCTAGAGAAAGTTCATGTTTGGGATGCATTTTCTGCATGTGGAACAATTAACTTTCATATGTTTACCCAAAATATGAATGTAGCATTTTATCGCAAAATTTTAACTAATAATCTTTTTGAAAATGTACATAGAATTATGGAAGAATATTGGATCTTTTAACAAGACAATGACCCAAAGTATCGAGCCACAGAAATGAAAGCATTTATTCATCGTCAGGTTCCAAAACTTCTTGAATGGCCATCCTATAGTCCTGATCTTAATCTAATAGAAAATCTCTAGGCAATTATCAAGAAAAGGATGGAGAAACAAGTTAATAAAATAGTTTGAAAAGAAAAATTGATTAGTGTTAGTCATTGATATGAATTAATTAAGAAGGAATAGGAGAATATTATCATGGACTTATGTCTTAATCTGATAAAGAGAATGTCAGGTCATGTAAATGAGGTAATTGAAAATAATGAAAAAAAAATAAACTATTAATGTATATATATTTTTTGAATACCTATGTTTGACCTACATTTTTGTAAAACTATAAGTCAAACAAATAAAATTTGTGAAATTTATGGTTATAATAATGATTCTCATTATTTATAATGATCACTATAAATCAGAAGAGAAGAAATTTATATAAGTAACACATAATAAGTATCACTTTTATGTAAATGATAAATAATGAAGAATCTGGATCCAAAAGGAAGATAATATTCTATATCCTAAATATTTAGAATATTTCATTATAGTATTAGTTTTTCTTTACACATACCATGAATTATTATAATTATCTAATAAGTAATTGCAAGTAAACTCATATATTAAGAATAAGAAAATCTTTGTTCTTCAGTCTATACAAATAGATGAATATTGGAAATCAGAGCACATATTAGACCAGCTTGTGCATAAGATAATTTCAATATATATTCTGGATATGTTGATATTTTTTGTTTTAATTAATTAACTAATTATAATACTATGAGTAAAAATATATTGATTATGACAAGAATAAATCTGAGTTTTGGTAATACATAACTTAAGATATATAATGACTAGTATATTAATAAATATAGAGAGAGTTACATAAAATTAATAATATTTTCAGATGATTATTCAGTAATAAGATTAAGAGATCAATCAAAAGATATAAAACAAGTACTTAAAGAATATAATCTTTGATCAGAGCAAGAAATTTATTTGGTATGTGAACAGTACTTTAGATAATATGATAATGATTCTAAAAGAATAGACTGCTATATATAATAAATAATATTATAACAATCTGATTTTTATGAATAATGATTAATATTAGAGAAGACAATTATCAAAGCAAAATATATTTTTGAATGATATCCAAAGTTTTATTATAAGTATAATTTTATAAAATAGTATTGGAGTTTTGTAAAGTGAAAGATCAGAAGATCATATAATTATAATTATACAAACTTATTAAAACAAGTTCCAGAAGCTTTTTTCATGATTTCAGTAATAACTATTTGCAAATTTGCACATAAATTATAGAGATACATAGATATATATAATAAAAAATTAGAGGGTAGAACTGTCAAGTAGACTATTAATAAATTTAAATCACATTATTACTTGCCTAAAATGATTAAGAGAATAATCAGAGATAAGAATAGAGAAAGTAAATGAGAATAAAAGATGGAAATTAAATTATATATCTATTTTTTATGTTATTATATATTTAAATTTTATTAATTATCATAACAATAATTAAATATAAAGTCATATAATTTTCCTGCAAAGTATTATAAATCAACTTTTTTATCTAATCTAAATTTTAGATCAAAATTTTTGAAAATTGAAACAAAATTACATGATTGTTAAGTATAGAGTTTCAGTACTATATATAATTTATTAATATTAGTTATTTTATACTCATATTTTTATTAAATAATTATTTAGTTAGATAATAATTAAGATAATATTATTGATAAATATTTTTAAATAATTTTATAAGCATAATATTAATAATAAAATTATTATAATAAAATTAGCAAAATTATTATAGTAAAATTAATAATGTTATCATAATAAAACTAATATTATGATACAAAAGTAATATTTAGATTATAATAAAAGTATATTTATAAAATTTCTAAAATATATAAAAGTAATATATCTTAAATAAGAAATTAAGAATAATCAAGCAATTAATAAATTAATAAAATAAATTAATAAATAATAAATAAATTAATAAATTAAATAACAAGATAAAATAATAATTTAAATATAATAATATTATAAATTAATGATCTTTATTAATAATATCTTATATATTCTTTATATTATGATCTCAGATTATATTCTAGCTAATCATATCATAAACATATTCTTATTACTTATTTTTAATCTTATTATAATTATAATTTAATATTTATTATATTATATCTATAATTATATTAATCTCTTTTATCTATAATTAATAATATTTTTATTATATTTTATTCTGATTAAATATTATATATAAAATTATCAACCTATCACAAAATAATCTTTTCAAGAGATATTAAAATGATAATAATATTTAAGTTAAGTAATCTGATAAGAGTAAATTAAGTAATTATTAAGCAGTTTATAATATATTCTTTATTTTTGATATACTTAAATTAGTTCTGATTGAAAATATCTAGATAAAAGATTTACATTAAAGTGAATTTAGTCTTTATAATATTTAATTTTGAAGTTATAATTTTCTAGAGTTAAAATTTAATATGTAAATTTTTTAGAAATTTTTAATTTATTAAATAAATTCTTTAAAATATTATGATTAATAATTAAGATAAAAAAAATATTAAAATATAAGTATAATTTAAATAATTATATTATCTATACTATTGCTAAATATTCTAATTTAGTAATATAATAATTTTTCTCAATATTATTTATTTTTTTACTAGTATAAATAATTATATATTCTATATCTATCTCATCTTTTTGTATCAAAATTACTTCTAATTCAAAGCTAAAAGTATTTATATATAGAATAAAAAATTTCTCAAAATCTAGATAGATTAATATAAATATAATTATCAATTTATTTTTTAATTCTTCAAATACTTCTTAATATTTTATAAAATATTTAAAAAATTAAACTTTTCTTATTAATTGATTCAAAGATATAACTATCTTTATAAAGTTTTTCATAAAATATTTATAATATAAAGATAAATCAAGAAATTCTCTTAAGATAGTTAGATTTATTGATCTAGAAAATTATTCTATTACTAATATTTTGATAGAATTAGATTTTAAATTATCTTTACTAATAATATATTCAAGAAAAATGAATATTATTTTATTAAATTGATATTTATTTGATTAAAGTTTTAGATTACTTTTTCTAAGCTTATTAAATATTTATTTCAGATATATAAAATACTTTTTAAAAATATTTGAGAAGATATTAATATTATTAAGATTAAAAATAATATTATAACTTAATTATAATTCTTTAATTAATTATTATAATTAATTATAATTCTCTAATTGATTGTTGCAAGTTATAATTAATTAAGATGACATTTCTAATTAAGATAAATAATTATAAACTTTCTAAAATAGGACTTGAATCTTTTTATTTATTAAGTATTAAAAGATAACTGATATATTATTTAACTCAAAAGATATAATATTAAATTTATATAGATTATTAATAATGATAAAAGTATTTTCTTTTTATTTTTTAAATTTTACTTTTACTTGTTAATATTTAGAAACTAAATTAAGCATTAAAAAATATGGATCAGTGTAAAAAGATTTGTATACTAATATAAAATTAAATAATTACTTCTAATAAAAATTATTTAAATTTTAACTAATTTTTATAATTTTTTTATATTAAATAAAGAATAATCTAAATTAACTTTTTATATTATTTTAATTATTTTATTATATTTTAATTTAATAATAAATAAAGTATTATTTTATTAAAAAAACTAAAATAAAATTATTTTTTTAAAAAAAAAAGAAATTTTAAATATGATTATTATCAATTTATAAGATTAAAACTTTAAACTATGCAAATAGATTGCTCTAGATTTGATAAATATATATTCTAAATTTTATAAAAATTGAATCAGTAGTTATAAAGATATTAAGATTCTAAATTTAATAATTAAATTATTTACTATAAAATTTTTATATTAATTTTAATCAAAGTTTATATAATAAAATTTAAAAATAATAATTCAAACAAGTTTATATTAGTAAAATTTTTTTATAAAAAATATATAATAAAAATTTTTATATTCAAATAAATTCTAATATCTAATAACTTAATTAAATAAAACAGAATTAAAATTTTATTTTGAAAAAATAATTTATTAATATTTATTTAATATACTAATCTTTTTATATCAGACTATATAAATTAATAAAATAATGAATAATCTTAAAGATGCAAAAATAGTTTTTATTTATAAATCTTATCTTTTATTATTGACAAATTAAAATAGAATTATTTAATATAGAGAAAATAACTTTTATATTAAGAAAAAGATTATATAAATTCAAAATAATATCTTTTGAACTTTGTAATATATTTGCTATTTTTCAATAAGCTATAAATAATATACTTAAAGATTATAATTAGAAGTTTGTTATAATTTATATTAATAATATTAATATATACTTGAAAACTTAGAAAAAATATCTATTATATCTATAAAAAATCTTTTAATAAATTAAAGAAGCTAAATTAAAACTCAACTTAAAAAAATATAACTTTACTCAAGATAACTTACAGTCAACTCTTTATATATATATGCCCCTTAGAAATGAGTCAAAGTGTGTATATATAAAGGATATGCATATATAAAGAGTCAATATTTTATTAATTGCATATGATATATATAGTTTTATTCAAAGAATCTTGCCTTATTTATTACAAGTAAAGTTTTGAAAGAGAAAAAGAAAAGTTTAATTTATTTATAAAATAATAATAATAATAAAGACAAATTAAAAATATCTATTTAATTTTCTCTACTATTATTAACTAAAAAAATTATCTATAGTTATTTGTTTCTTTATATTTATTGACTTTAAACTAATATAATATCAAGAGCATTAATATATTTAAATAGCTTCTTAGAATCTTCTTGCCATTACAAAAAGAAATAAACTAATTCTAAACTCTTTATAATTTTATTAGCATTGACCATTGGCAGTTCAGTGCTATCATCAATTTCAGTATTATTAATATGAATATCTGATAGTTTTTTATATATATTAATAAGCTTTTTAATAAACTTATTATCATCAGATACTTCATAAATTATTTTTTTTTCCAAATTGTTCAAAAATTTATCAATTGATATATTATTAGATAAGTTCAAATCCATAACTACTTGTATAAGCTTTCTGTATATTAATTCATTATTACAAGAAAGCTCACTTAAATCAGTATCAATACTAATTAGAAAAATATTAGTATATTTCCAACAGTTACTAATTGTTACTAATGTAATTTTATTCTAGCTTTTAATAATATAATTTATAGTCTGTAACACATCTATTTTTAATTCTTTTATATCATTCTCTTTTTGAACTTCACTTAAAATCTAGCTAATGTGCAAATAGTAATAGTATTTTTTGAAAGAACTAATTATTTCTGTATCTATTAGTTGAATTTTAATAGATATATTTGGAGGAAGAAAATATATCTTAATATTTGAAAGATCTATACCAGTTATCTTATAGCATAGGTAATTATTCAAAAGTAATAATATCTATTGATCTTTATATTATTTAATCATTTCCTTATTAAATTTCTAAAGCTATTCTTAAAATATTATTATCAATATCCAAGTCTTCTTATTATTATGATATATTATTAACAAATTACTAATATTAATATTAGTAAAATATTACAATTTTGCAAATTTACTGATTATTAATGAATTTAGTTTATAAAACTATTATAAGTCTTTTCTTATCTTTTTTATATCTTGCAAGTCTATATGTAGCTAATATTTGATCTGGCTCTAATTTATAAAAGAAATCAGTTTTATCCATATTATATATTTATTTAGAAGGATATATCTCATAAATACTTTTTAATAATAGTAAGATATTAATAATAATATCATTATCCACTGATAATACTTTCTCATGAAGCTTTTGTAGATGAAGTTTATTATAATCTTTAAATTTTTAGAGCTAACCAGCAAAAAATTTTAATATTTCATCTGGAATTTTTAAGCCATTAGCTAGTTTTTTGACTTTCTTAATTAAAAGTACATTATTTAAAATAACTTTATTTTGATAATATAAAATAAACTTTCTTAGAACAAGCTCAAGCTCAGAAATTAGTATGATTTTATATTATTTTACATTTGGTTAAGTAACTTTAATACTAAGTATCTTATTATTAATAATAAAAGCCACAACTAGTTGTAACTCTGTCATAATTTTCTGATTGGCTGTTGCAAGCTGCAGCTAGTTGAGGAGCTATCTTTACTCATCACTCTTTTTCAAGATTCTTGATATAGTTAATTCATTTACTTGAATTTTCTATTTTTTTTCAATTCAATTAACATATTTTTTTCTGATTAGTTTATTTTGATGAACATATAAACAAAGCTTATATTTTTGAAAATCAGATAAATTAATCTTATTTTTTGACATTTTATTTGAATGTTAATAATAAGAATAAGCATTTATATGGATATAAGTAGTTATAAGAGATATTTATATTATTAGAGCTGAGTAATGAATATTAAAATAAAGTTATTTTTGTTTCTCTTATATATAGTAACTCATAGAAGAAATAAAATACAAGAAAAAAATTGGTGAGATATGAATATCTTGCTATTGAAGAATTATATGAAGTCAAAGATAAATGTATTTTATTTGTTAAAATATTACTTATCAATTAATGTAAATTTTATTTTTATCTATTATTTCTATTTTACACAATAATTTTTTTTATTTTTTTTTAGTATTCCATATAATATAACCTAATTGAAAGAAGAAATTTACAGGTAGTTTGCTATTAAGTAAGTCAATAATTTTTAATTTCTTTGATATTACAAATCTGATAAAACTAATTTATTATTTTGTAGAATCACCTTTTTGTTACTATAATATTATATATTTTTTTTGGTATTGAGTTAACTAACTTTATATAAAAATCAATATTAATGCTTTTCTATATGACTTGTAATTTTTTTTATAAGTCTTTTTTTAATGAAAGTAAGTTAGGAAGATGTCTCAAATAAAGATGATGCAGCAAGTATATAATACTTATTTATTATTTATTGCAATATATTATAACTCCAAAATTTTATAAGTCGCAACTAGTTACAACTAGATGAAGCTTTATTTATCATCATATTGCAATAGTTGAGTAGTTATCTTTAGTTTCAAATATCTATCAACTTCATTTTATAAGTGTTTGATAGGATTCAAGTTAGAAGATCGTGATAATCAGTCAAGCAAATTGATCTTATTATTAATAAATCATTACTTTACTTTTTTGAAGATATATTTGAGATTATTATCTTGTTGAAAGATAAAATTTATATCCTTTAGCATCATCTTTCAGACTAATAATAAGAGCTGTAACTAGCCGTAACTCTGTCATAATTCTCTGATTAACTGTTATAACTTTATTATAATTCTTTGATTGACTGCTACAAGCTACAACTAGTTGAAAAGTTATCTTTATCCCAGATTATATCTAATAAATTAGTATTTAAAATATTAATATAGATATTAGCTATTATTTTTCTATCAATTTTTTTGAGTTTATCAACTTTATTAGTGATAAAACAATTCCAAATTATAATTAAATTACCATCAAATCTTCATTATTGGTATGATATGGTGATCTTTTAAAGATTTACCAGACTTTTTTCAATAGTACTTCCTTTCATCTGATCTAAATAGTTAAAACTTGCTTTTATTAGATCAAATTATTCACTTCTAATATCTAATT
>CAJVPS010002916.1:0-11206 GCA_910591765.1 Ambispora leptoticha
ATCTACAAATAATATTCTCTAAAGCTAATATCCAATAAGATATAAAGAATTATTCATCCAATCATATTGTGATATGAGGTGATCAATAATAAAATTAACTAATATTCTACTAAAAGTTCATATCACAACAGTACTTGATTAATATTATGATAAATAATTATTTATATAAAATTAATTGTAAAATAAAAATCATATGATAATAAAATTTAAAACTTAATTTTTTAATAAATATAACTATTTGTTTAATATCTCCTTTTCTTCAACTCTTCAATATAAATTATGTATTATTTTTTTCAACTTATTTACAATCTATTATCAACTTTTAGCTATTCTCTTAGCTTTAGTTTTCTCACATATTATAATTTTTATTAACTCTTAATTTGTATACATTTCAAATTCATATTTTTTGAATATTTGCTAAAATTTTTTCCAAGTACTAGTAGTTAATAGTTTTCTAGCATCATATATATACTTATGAAAAATATGTTGACAGGACAATTGATATTGGTGAAAGAAGAGATAATAGCAATGAAATAATAATAATTCTGATATCACTTTTCCTTTTTGTATTCTTTTTTCAATAGTACAAGCTTTGTTAATAATTATTTGCTGGATGAGAAAGAAAAATTTATGAACTTTATCAAGAATCTCATTATTAATACTAATGATTGAAATCTTCTTAGTATAGAATCCAAAAGTTACATATTTCAAATCTGAATACTTCTTCACATAATATTATAACATGCACCTAGTAGAAAGATAAATTAGTTTTTTTGAAGAAAACTAGTAATATAATCACATAACAAAAGAAAACTAGTATAATCATATAATAAATAAAGATTAAACTAGTGATATGATCTTGTAATAAATAAAAAAAAGTAAATAATCATATTAAGAAGAAACTTATACCTACTAATTAAACCATGCAGAAAAGATATTTTTCATTTTAATTTATTGTGATATGAGTTTATGATAGTTACTTGTAAGAGAAGAAAAGAATTTTGACAGATTCAAAGAGCCTATTAATTTATATTACATGCATAATATCTTGTAATATATTTCTGAATAATAGGAACTGGATAATTATTAATTATTTATTGAATAAGCTTTTCACAACTGATTTTTATTATTTTGTATATTACTTATATTATTTTATTACAAGTTTTTACATGATAAATTTTTTTTATTCAAGTTCTCATGACATATATGATGCAAAAAAGAACATAACATTCTAAAGAAAAAATTATCATAATTCTGTTAGCTTTCATGTTGCTCTGATTAGCAAGAAAGTACTGAGACTTTCAAAAATATGTAAATCATCAAATTATTTTTAGAGCTTCTATTACTGTATTATTGTCTTCATTACTGATAAAAAAGTGAGCATCCACATTCTAATATTCATATCTATTATAAATATATAAAGTAAACAAACATTAATCATATTTATTTATTTTATATGTAAAGTCAATCAGCATTAACCAATCATGATGCTAAAGTTTTTTTAGTTGGTCAGGATGTACAAAAATAAAATCTTGAGATTGCTAAGAAGTTTGATAGTATTCAACTTAATATTCTTTTTTTTTAGAAAAAAAATGATTTCAAGCTCAAGATTAATATTATCCAGGAGATATGAATTATGAAATTGATGAATTTTATATTTTATGTTTGTAGCTTCCTTTAGTCTTAGCTCTTTTACACTTAAACTGAGATCTAATTTTTCTGACACATATTTTCTAATAGCACTAATAATAAATGATGATGAGTAGTTTTTAATTGCTTTATTTTCAATTAAAATTTGAATAATTTCTAATCATTTCAGTTTTTTACTCTTCTTCAATGAATATGAATAATCAAACAAGTTATTATATCATTTAATTTTCAGTTTTTTTTGACAACAGATCAAGATACTTTAATCTTTGCAGAATACAGATTTGCTAGTCAAATTTTTATTTTTTTACATTTTTCATTAGGAACTTCTTTCTGTATACTTGATTAGTTATATTTAGTAAAGTAGTATATAAAAATTCTCTATGAGTTGCTATTAATAAGAATTTCATAATTAAATCTGATCTATATATTTGAAACTAAAGACTACTATTTATCATCAAATTTATATATTGGGATTTCAAATGGACAATTGATATTAAAGAGAAAAGAATATTTTTGATCAGGTGATATAAAAGAATTCATTTTATATCACATTTTTTAGTTCTTGAAAAGAACATATTTTTTTTAGTATATTATTATATATTTTAAATAAGACATGAGAAAGAATTTTGTTATAATATAGCAAGTAGTTGAAAAGTATATAGTAAGTAAAAAGAAAAAATATACATAGTGAAAGTTGATATAACGGATAATCAATATAACAGATTTTGACTTGTACAGACTTTTTTTCTGAAATGGAATTTTTACTAAGTTATATAGTGAACTTTTATATTAAATGTGATATAATGGATCCAGACTAATTTGTCTGAACATATCTAATTAGCTTAGCTTGATATATCAGATTTTGTATAATAAAATCTGATATATTCATATTAAAGTCTATTATATTATAGTGGAGTTTGTTATATATAATTAAGTATAAAAATAAAATTTGATCACTCTGTTTTCCCATTTTCTGCTACTTAGTATCTCACAAATTTAACAAGCTTATCATAATGTTAACTTATGACCCAATCAATTTAAATAATAAATGAAAAAATGCTTCTTAGCAAAATAATATAAATAAAAAAACCTGCATTAGCTTAATGGTATTACAAAAAAAGGAACTATATGAACGTATGCAAGTTAATCTTATACTCAAGCAAAAAGATATGGCAAGAGAATATAAAATATTAAAACAGGCAGTCTCAGATATTTTGAAACAAGAAAAAATATGGTTAACAATAGAAATAGAAACTGTAAGCACTAAGCAAAAGCATAGTTGAAAGCCTGCATTTATCAAAATTGATGATGTAATGAAACTCTGGATAGAACATGTATTAATTTGTGATGATATTAATCTGAATAATAGTATTTTAATAAAACGTACCTTGATATTTGTGAAAGAATTTGGGTATGACAGCAAATTTCTTGCTACATCTGGATGATTAAAGAATTTCAAAAAGAGAAATAACTTACAATTATATAAAAAGAAAAATAACTTACAATTATATAAAAAGTATAATGAAATTAGAAGCGTTAACATGAAAGATATTCCAGAATTCTGAGCTGACTTGCAGGATATCCTCAAAGAATATGATCATTAAGATATATTCAACTGTGATGAAACTGCTTTATACTGGCAACTAGAACCAGATAGGTCAATTACATATATGTCTTTACTAGGCAAAAAAAAATTAAAAGAATGTATTATACTATTATTAACTTATAATATCTCTGGTGATGAAAAATTACTAATACTTCTTATATACAAGTACGAGTCATCACATACATTGAAGAGTATAAGCAAATCTACATTATCAGTTTAGTATTACTAGAATACTAAAGCATGAATGCAAAAAAGCATCTTTTATTCTTATCTAGTATATCTGAATTCTCAAATGAAACTTGCAAATAGAAAAATTATCCTGCTTTTAGATAATGCTAGTTGTTATAAGATGTGAGATGCAGAAAATTTATCCAATATTCAACTCCATTTTCTCTCACCTAATACTACCACTATTCTTTAGCCTTTGGATCAAGGTATAATTTATAGTTTAAAGGTATACATACTATATTTTATACAAATAAGTTTGTTCTATTAAGATTCAATTTTACTGTTTAATTAATCTAATCATTATTCAAATATTAGGCTCATTATTGTAAAATTTTATGTCACAAAAAACTCTATGCATATGAAAGACTTCCAGAAGAGGGTGGTGAACTCCCTAAAATGACTATCTTTAATGCAATTCATTACATTGTCAATACTTGACATAATGTTACCTGTATGACAATTTAGCATAGTTGGAACTGAACAGAAATTCTTCCTATAACTCTACCTGTAATAATTTTCTTACTCTAGATGGACGTGATAGAAAGTTTAGAAACTGAAACTCTAGAAAATAAATTAGAAGACCTTATCAATCAGCTTCTGATAACCAACTCACTATCAGCAATGGAATTTATTAACATCGATGAAGATATAACAGATGAGAAAGGAACAACTATTAAGGAGATAGCTGATATAGTAAGAGGTATTGATATGGAAGAGGAAAGTAAAGAAGTTAGTATTAAGAAGATATCTATTTGTGAAGCACTTGAATGTATAATGTTGCTTCAGAATTTTATAAGTCAGAATGACTTAGATGTAGATGTAAGTTTTGCTTTGAATTTGAAAAAATTAAGCAAGAAGATTATTATGAAAAGCATTCAATAAAGGAGGCAAACAAGTCTTGATGAATTTTTTCTATTCAAGTCTTAAATAGTTTTAAATTAAATTTATTGTTAGATTTATGTCTGTTAATAATAAAAGATATTAAAGATCATCTTTATAATGGATTTTTTGCAAATTTAATTAAGAGTTCAGTATAAAACTTAAAATTTGATATAACGGAACATTAATATAATAGATAAAAGTGCTGATCCCAAGCAGTCTGTTATATCAACTTTCACTGTATATTAGTAAGTAAAAAGTAATATGAAATAAGAAGAAAAATTTTTTGTTAGTAAATAGTTTTTTTTGTTCATGCCAGCAAAAACAAAATTACAATAAATAACATAGTCTGAGTTTATAATCAAAATCTTTTTAGAGTTCTTTCTAAACAAATGTAAAGTACTAATAGCAAGCAAACAAGTAAGTCAAGATTATTTTAATATATATATTATGCAATCAGAAACTTGATTTTTTAATTGCATCACCAAATTCTCTTTTGAAATGATTTCAGTCACAAATATCACATGACAAAATCACATATTTATCAAACTTTAGCCAATCTCTAAATATAGTAATATGCTAGCTAAATTAGTAGAACAAGAGAAAAGAGAAATTCTACTAAGAAAACTATCTATATCTAAAATAGCATAATTATATCATGTGACTTTATAAGATTATTTTTGTGATACAGTATCATATGTAATGTAATATATGACATAATAATGATTTGTGAGAGAAAATATAATTTATTACAAAAGAAATAAAAAATATTGATAGAAAGTACTTGATATAAGTAAAGTATTACTATATGAGAATAGTATGACTGATATGAAAATACTTAATAAAGTGTTGAATATTGGATAAAGTAGTTGATAAGAAGAGTATTACAAAAGATAGAATAGTATTTAGTAATTAGTAATTATTATATTTTAATTATAATAGATAATTATAAGTAATTACTTTTAGTGAGTCTATTTGCTAGATCATTATTTGAATTATTAGAATGATCTTTTACTTTTATGAATTTTATATATAAATACTTATTTTTTATATTATGAGCTAAAGTTTCTTATAAATATTAGTATGATTATTGATACAGTTTGTATTAAGAGTATAAGTACTAATTTATTATAGTTTTTTGAATTCTTGAATAGCAGCTTAACTATCTATATGAATATTGATATTACTTTTGAAAGAAATACTTTTAGAAAGTGTACAGGTTACAAAAGTTTTAACTTTGATAAATAAGAGTGATTCTGTTATTAAGAATAAGACTAAAGCTAAAGTTAGCCATATTATTTATTTAGTATCTGCTTTTACTTGTAATATTAAAGAGCTTTGTATTAATCTATCTGTACAAAAGCTAAGTGAATATGAAAGATTATTAAGTATGATATTTACTTGTCTTCAAGAAATAACTAATATATTAGAACTGGTAAAATAAGAAAGTAGTAAAACTTGAGAGTTATTTATTAGTAATCTTGATAAGTATGAATTGAATATGTGATGAGATTCTATATTTTAAAATATTGACTGTTTAAAAAAAAGAAAACTAGTATAATTTTGTTCTATGTACTATTTGATGAAATTATATTTTGTATTATTATCATGTAATTAATTATATACTATTATATTTAGTAAGTTATTTAAGAAATATAACTTTATCTTTTTTTTAATATAGTATGATATTTAATATATATTAACTATAATATGATAATATTATAAAGAGAAGTATTTATATTAGACAAATTTGAATATTTCTTTGTATTATATTCAAGAAGGTAAAGCTAATTGATATTTTGGCTATTAGAGAAAGGATACTTATAATAAGATTCTTTTTAGGAGAAAAATATTTCAGAGTTGAGATAGATAGGACTAAGTATGAGAGTTATCTTTATTCTTACAGATTTTATAAGCAAATTTGAGTAACTTGATCAAGTAGATTAGAATTATTAATATAAAATATAAGTTTATTAATTTTATATCATAATTATGATTTCTAGAAATTAGTTAAGTTATGATAATATTTGTAATAGTGAATTGTATCTGATATATTTTGAGTAATATCAGCTTTGGCTTTGAGTAATTTATTAGAGAGTATAATTAATTGCAATTTATATTTTATAACTGAAAAGAGTATATTATTAATAAGATAGATAATCTATTAATAATTAAGTTTTTTCATGTGAGCGTAAATAGTATATTTTGTAAATTTATTATTTCTACTTATTTATTATTCAAGATATTTTATACTTTCTGATGATTATAAATTTTTATAGATACATGTTTGTGATTAAGATAAAGTAATAATAATAAAAAGTTTGAATCTGAATTGATACTTAAAGCTTCAGTTTTTGATATATTGATATTAATATTAACAGAGTTAAGAATATTTTATAGATTACTAAATGAGTATACTAGTCAGATGATATTATTAACATAGGTCTTATAATTAATAGATTATGAGATAGTAAGTCTATTGTAGAGATAAAGTAATAATATTTATAATGAGAAGATTGTATAATCATTTTGTTGATAATAAGTATTGATATAACAAAGCAAAGGATTATAAAAAATATGTCAGAGAATAGAAATATGAACTTCATCTTGATCAAGATCATCTAGTACTAAATACTGATTTGTATTATCATATGCTATAGTAATCTGATTAAATTATAAGTTGTAAATATTATCTAGAAGTTGTATATATTAAAAATGAATTTTTATTCTTGAAAGAGATTTAAAGAGTATAGTCTAGCTGATAGAATCATATACATATTTCATATCTTGAAAGATATATCATAATTCTTTTTTATTAGAGTGAGCATCTTTGAGTAAGTAGTTAATAATATAGATAGGAGTAATGGTACTGATATTTGAAAGTATCAATGAGTTAAAATCTTAAAGAATATTTAGATTATAATAAATTATTAAGATTTGACTTGTAAGAATATATGAAAAGATTTTTTTTGTATTATTTATGAGTATAATAGGCTAAATAAGATCAAGATTTTCTTTCTAGTTATATAATTTTGAAATAAGAATGATGATAGAATTTTTTATTTAAATAATACATCTACTTGACTGATGTAATTATTAAAAAGTTAAAATAGAGTGATATGTATTATAAAATCATATTTTTTAATTAGAATATTGTAAATATCATCTGGTTCTGAAGCTTTAAATGAAGAAGTAGTAAATAGAACTTTGTAAAATTCTTTGAGAAAAATTGAGTTGTAAATAGAAAAAAAAGCTAAGTCTGAAATATAAGATTAAGAATTGTATTATGCTTGTCATTAATTATTAGAGAATGAAGTTATATTTTTATATCTTGCTCATTAGTGAAAGTAAGATCTTGTGAGTTCTTTGACTTCTAGTAGATGATCTATAAATTAGTTATTTTGATATACTTTAATAACTAAAATTTATTAATAGACTCATTTAAAAAAATTATGAATTATTATGTTAGGTTTATCATATAAAGCTTATTGGTTCTTTTTAATATTAATAATTATAACTTCTGCTTTGTGCTTTTTAAGTTTTAATAATTTTTTTATGAAAAAGATTTTTCTGAGAAGTTTGATTTTTCCAATTCATTCAGTATCAGAAAAGTCTAATAAGATAGATAAAGAATGAGAGTCAAGACTATTATATTTGGTTAAGAGTTTGTTAGTATTAATATTTTATCTTGTTGATTTTAAATATAAGAGTGAAAGTATATGATAGAGTTAAGTAAGAAAATTTATTTTTGAATGATACTAATTGTTTTTGTAATATTTTTGTGATTAGTAATATTGATCTTTTTGAGTATTTATTAGCTAATTAAGTGATAAATTTTTTTATTTGGTTCTATTGAGAATTTAATAATATTGATGAAAATTTGTATAGATGATAAGAGTTTGCAGTCAATTCAAGTCATATTTATTCTGATATATTTTTGACTTTATATATATATTTTTTTTATTTATATCTGTTAATTATATATTGTATTTCAGATAATTTATAATAGATGGTAAAAATCAGATAGTATCAAGATGATGATAAATTTGTTATCATATTCAAGTATGATTAAGTAAACCAGAATATTTCAGATGAAAGCTATTATTTAATTATCTTTCATATCATACTTATTAAACACTCTCAACAATCATACAAATACTACATAGTTAATATTCTCAAATTCTCTCTCAATAATATAAAATATATCATATACTGTATTATTAAATAATAATATAGATATCAAATATCTATATATAACTCAAATAGTTATTCTAAATTACAGAGATCTTAATATATATGAAAAACCAGAAGATTTATAATCTTTTATTTAATTTCATCATATTAATATTATTATACTAATAGAAATTAAACTTCAATCATACATAATCAAGTTTTGCTTTAAATATTTATTAGATTATACTCATATATGGAAATATAATGATATCTATACATTAACATTCAAAAAACTACTAGGCTAAAAGATTATCTAATTCATCTCAAACTTACTTTTAAATAATCAGTAAATCTTAATATAATCAGATGCTACATATCAGTAATAAACTTCAGGCAAGAAAAAAAATCAAATAAAAACTAATGCATTACATCAACAATATAATATTACAAGAAAAGTATCTCATAATTAGAGAAGACTTTAATAAATATTACTTTTAATTATCTAATTATAGCATAACAAATCTTTTACTATTAAGAGAATTGATTTGATTTACTAATCATTCCAGTTTTTGTGATATTCTAATATATTTATTTTTTTATGATTGATTATTATTATGATTATAATTATTATAATTGTATTTGTAGTTATTAATTAAATGTGATAAGTTATGTGATCTGTTATTTTTAATTCTTGATAACTTTATTAAGATGATTAGATGATTATGATGAAGATAAAGTTAATATTATTTGACTAAAAAGTTAAGTTAGATAAAAAAAGTATTGATATCTGATTGTAATTTGACAAAAGAGATTATGTTTTTATTATAATTATTATTAAGAACTAATGTATTTTAATAATTTTTTTGCTTGAGATCTATATTTTTGTAGTCATTATATTTTAGTATTTATATTATATTTGCTTAATTTTAGGAATAAGAAGTATTTTGTGAGTTAATATTTGATGTAGAAGAAGTTATATTATTGAGTAAAGTATTCTTATAGAGTGCTTTTATTGATATTATGAAAGTATTAATAATTAGTTTTCTGTAAGATATTTCTCTATTTTCATAAAGTTTGTTTAGTTATTTATATTAAATTATGTAGTTTACTTTATTATAGTATTTTGATATGTGATGATCTTGTTTGATATATATATTACAAATGATAGTTGATTATTATTCTTGTTTTAAAGTTAATTATCTAAGTATGGCTGGTGATAAGAAAGCAATAGCCATATTTATTTCTAATTTAAAAGTAATCTAAATATATCTCTATCTTTGATATTTTATTAGTGAGTAAAAGATATAACAGGTCTTAGTCTTTAATTATTTCTAAATATCAAAGATCTTGTATGTTATATATTTATATAATAAGTTTGTAAGCTTGAGTTTATACTGATCTTGAATGATTATTATCTTATTTTGATTTTGTGAAAATAATATCCATATGCTATCTTGATCAAGAAGAATTGATCAGTTTTCTAGAGCTTTATCAAAAGCTTTTTTTTCTTATAACTTATTATTATATATTATTATTAATTGATTATTTTGATTTTGATATTTCTAATAGAGTCAATTAGAAAAATGTATTATAAATTAGAGATTTGAAATATTAAGAAATATATTTCTTAATACAATTATATTATTATAAGTTTCTTTAGTACTATTTTATGATTTTTATGTGAGTAAATTATAATTTTTATTAATTATATAGGAAGTTGCTACTTGTAAAATATAGGATGAATTGAATGAGACTTGAATATTTATTTTGATAGTTTTGTGAGATATATATCCTGATATGATACTTAGTTATAAATATGCAGATAATTTTAATTGATTGAAATTTATATTCTTATCTAATTTAGTATTAGTATCAATAAATTTTATGTAAGAAATTTATACATTATATCTTTTGTAACTGATTATAGTTTATTATTATTATTGATCTTTGTTATTATTAATATAATTATAATATTATATATCATTATAGATATTTGATATATTTTTAAATGTTGTATTATAGTTAATTAATAAAAAATAATCATCTATTTCTAAAATTTCAGATTTATAATTAATAGTATTCATATTAATATTGGCTGAGCTATCTGTTTTATATGTTAACTCAGTATCAGATCTTGTATTAGCAGATTTATATAAGAATATATTACAAGTTACATAATAATTTTTTGGATTAGAATTTATATAGGGATTAGTATAATTTTTATATATTTTTTTATTTATGTCATAAATTATTCTAATTAGTTAAAGTTTCATGATTATTGAAAGAAAAGAAAGAGATTTATTTTTAAAAAAAACCTAGAGATGTAGATATTATGAATAAAGAAAAAATAAAATGAACAGAAGATTTAGTAATTTTGATATGTTTGAAGTTTCTGTATTTTGTGTTATAATGACATGAAAATTTTTTATATTTTAAGTTTTTTATAAAAGAAAATAAAGAAAATTAGTATAAGAAAATAGAAAGAGAATAAAGAAAATATTTAATTAATACTAAGTTATGAATTATTATGTAAAAATATATATTTAATATATATATTATTACTATTTTAAGTTTATATATACAGTGTGTTACAAAAAAAACCATAATTTTTAATTTTTTCCATAAATATTTATTTAAATAATATAAAAATTTAAATATATATACTTAAGA
>CAJVPS010002917.1:0-11206 GCA_910591765.1 Ambispora leptoticha
GGGTTCATGCAAGAAGTTCTTATCTAAAAAACAGAAATAAGCTAGCTATAGCTCTGACAGAAGAGTGATTAAATATTTTCATAAACAAAGTATCTTTATATATAAAGTGAGATAGAATTACTTTACCAATTTTATTATATTCTTCATAAACTTCTAATAGTATTTCTCTTTCTCTAAGCTTATTAATTATTTTTGTATTCTTTCTTTATCCTCCATAATTAACCCAATAAATATATTGATGTTCATAAATACAGAAATATTTCTTTTCATAACTTTCAGTAATAAACATTTTTCTGAATTCATTATATTCACTATATTAGGAGTAAGTAGAAAGATTTAATTATTTTTCTCTGATATAATTATCACAAGCAGTTGCTTTTTCTCTATTCATTTTGAAATATATTTCAGTATAATATTTATCTATATATTTTTTACATTTACAACATCTTTTAATCTGAGAATTAGAATGAATTTGTTATGTAGTAAATTGATATATATCAAAACTTTTCTTGACTCTTTTATTAACAAAGAGTTCTTGTTTAACTTTATCAGTTTAATCTTTATTAATTTTGAATTCAGCATGAAAAGATTTATAAATTTGATTATTATCCAGTCAGCAAGATTATTATAGCATTAACAATATTAATAATTAGGCATAAAGAGATTTTTATGGTATTAATATTAGCTATTTGATCCTTGCCAATCAAATAACTATTAGTTATTCTAATTATATTATTAGATAAACTTCTTGTCAAGTTGTTTGAAATCTTTCTAAATATATTTCTTCTATTTGATTTTGATTTCTTCTTGGTAAGCTTATACTTTATGAATTCTTTTAACACTTTGAATAATTTGAAATGATATTTCTCCAAAGTCAATATCTCTTAATCTTTAGTTTAGAGTTTTAATAGGGGTCCAGACCTCTTTGATAATGATTTTAATACTATCATTATCTTGAAATTCTTGTTATCTAGGAATTATAATATTCTAATTATCATGTTGCCACATGAAAAAAGTCTTTTTCTTCAAGTATTATTTTTCAAATTCACTTTCAGAATCTTCTTTTGATTCATCTTCTTCAGAACTGGTATTATCAAATATCAGTTTTCCTCTATCATTATGGATAAATTTAATTAGTACTTTTTTTTTTGATTATTATATTCAAAAGTAAGTAATTCTTTTTTGATAAACATAAAATAATCTTAATTTTCTATTAAATTTGCTAAGAAAATAATGCACAAGAGAGACTTATCCAATTTTGAATGAGAAATGATAGTAGGACTTTACTTGGCTGGAAAAAGTGAAAGAGACATAGATAAGATAGTAAAGATAGATAAAACCACTGCACATGATGTTATATCAGCTTATAATAAAGATAGAAAGATGACAGTAGTATCTAGAACTGGTAGATAACCTATTCTAGATGAGTGAAATATTAGACAATTGGTAAGGACTATAAAGAAAAGTCAGAAAATAACAGTAGAAGAGATAATACATGAATTTGTGTCTGGACTCAATATTTCAGTAAGTAAACATATAGTTTAACATATTCTTCATAAAGAAGAATTTTACGCTAGAATTGGTATTCATAAACTCTTTATTTCTAAAATGAATTATACAAGATATTTAAAATGGTGTGAAGAACAGAAATCTTGGAATGATAAATAGAATTTAATGATTTGGAGTAATGAGTTGAAATATTTAATATTTCAGAATAATTCTTATTAATAAGTTTGGCATAAATAATATGAAAAATATGATGTTAATTGTCTTATTTTGATAACAAAGTTTGATAATCAGAGAGTCATAATGTGGGGTTATTTTATAAGAAATATGATTAGTCCTTTAGTCATAATGAAGGGAAGACTAAATGCTAAATCATACAAAAACTTACTTGAAAGTTATTTATTACCATTTTATGAAAACTTAAATAGTAACTTATTATACTTTTTCCAAGATGATAATATATCATGTCATAGAGCATATTTGGTTACTTTATGAAAAGAAGAAAATATGATTAATTATCTTTAATGATCTGTATAAAGTACAGATTGAATATCTATGAGATATTCTGGAAAGATGGGTTCATGCAAGAAGTTCTTATCTAAAAAACAGAAATAAGCTAGCTATAGCTCTGACAGAAGAGTGATTAAATATTGACCAAATTATTCTAGAAAATCTTGTTGATAGTATGCCATATAGAGTTAATATTATTATAAAAAATAGAGATAACCCCATGAAATATTAATATCAAATAAATATACTTCAATATTTTCTGATTCTATGCATGTAAAATTGATGCATATTTAATAAAGTGGTTGTAGAGTAAATTTGAATTGAAAATTGATATTACTTGTGGTGAATGTGATAATTGGCATGGGTAATTATAAAATTTTGATAGGAGAATGTATATTAATGATCTGAATATATTCTTAAAAGATTTTAAAAAATACTTGGATCATCTTAATAAAGTATTTTGCAGAATTAGAAATGCTAATTTGAAACTCAATCCAGAAAAATGTAACTTTTGCAGAAGAAAATTATCATTTCTTGATCATATCATAACTAAAGAAGAAATTTCTTCTGATCTATCAACTATTCAGAAAATACAAGACTTTTCTTAATCAAGAATTATTAAAGAACTTCAATTATTTCTTGGATTAGCTGAATACTACAGAAAATTTATTAAAGGATTTTCTTAAATTATTGCATCTCTATTAAATTACTTTATAATAAAGTATTATTTATTTAGACTATAGATCAAGAAAAAGCTTTTTAATAAATTAAACAATAACATATAACTATACCTATTTTAATTTATTCTAATTTTACAAAGAAATTCTATCTTTATACTAATATCTTAAACTCAGAACTTGGAGCTGTTCTATCTTAAAAAGATAAGGATAGAAAAGAACAAGTAGTCACTTATGCAAATATTACTTTAAAACTAAATAAACAAAAATATGAAATAACTAAAAAAGAAGAATTAGCAATAGTATAAGTTATTAGATAATTTCATTATCATCTACTTGGAATAGTTTTTGAAATTATTACTAATCATAATGCCTTAAGATAATTATTTAAAAATTAATCAAGTCATTTTACTAAAGTAAACTGCTGAATTATATCTCTTATGGAATATATCTTTATTATTACTTATAACCTGGAAGAAAGAATCAAAATACTGACATATTATTTCAGATATATTTGGAAGATCATTAAATAATTTTTCTCTTTATAATAATAATATGAATTTAACAACTTACTATAACTTACAATAATATTTGGATAATAAAACTTATTCTGTAGAATTAATTCTTGAACTATAACATAAAATTTATAATCAAGCAAAATATTTTTTATAAATCAATAACATATTATATAAAATTAATAGAAGAAAAGAACTAATTATATCTCTTCAAGTTATATAAGAAAATGAAATGGAAACTATTCTTATTAATTTATATTCAAGCTCTTTATCTGAATATTTTGGATATGAAGGAACCTATTAATAAATTGCAAATAAATACTAGTGAAATGATATAGGAATAGATATCAAGAACTATATGAAGACTTGTAAAATCTATTAGCAAACTGATGGAAGAACTACTTAATAAGTATTATATCTTATCAAAATCAAATAACTCTTTGATAGAATTATTATTAATTTAATTGAATCTAGTAAAATAATAATAACTGAAAATCAATATATTATTACAGCAATAGATTATTTTATGAAATGGCCTAAAGCTAAAGTAATTCCAGACAAGAAAGCTACTATAATTGCAAAATTTATCTTTAAAGAAATAATATATAGATATGGATATTCTAAAGAAATTCAATTAGATAATAAATTAGAATTTGTTAATGAAATAGTCAAAGAATTATTAACAAAATTTGAAATCAAATATAAATTTTCTTCATCTTATTATCCATAAACAAATAGAATAATAGAATGCTTTAATAGAATATTATATATGATCTTATAAAAATTAATGATAGTACATGAATAAGAATAGGATATCTTTATTTTTACTACTTATCAAACTAATAAAAATTCAATAACAAAGCATAAACTATTTTTCTTAACTTATGAATGAAATGCTAAATTATTAATTGAATTAAAAATTTCTATCTAATTGAAAGAGAATATCACAGAAAAAGAAAAATTAATATAATAAATATATTATACAGTAGATTAGTTATCTTAACAAATATTAAAAGCTAAACAAAATATAGAAGAATAATAATTATAATACTCTCAAATATATAATAATAAAATTCATAAAGAAATAATATTCAAAATTAAAAATAAAGTATTATTATTTGATATAAAATAATACTTAGTAATTAGAGATAAATTTCAATCTATTTAAAGTAAAGAATGATACTATATTCATGACTATGCTAGATATAACTCTTATAAAATTCATGACTAGAAAAGAAAAGTTTACAAGTATTCTATTAATAAAAGATAACTCAAATATTATTATAATTATCAAGATTACTTTGAGCCACAAATTATTATTGAGTAATTTACATGGATTATTCTTTTAATTTTTGTCATTCCTATATTTGAAATTCTTTTCTATCTTATTTTTTTATCTATTTTTATAATTATTCTTACTCCTAACATTTTTAATATCTTATTATTTATAATAGATTTTTAGTTCAAATTTTATATAAATATCCCTTCTATTCTCCTTTTCTTTTTCTTTATTCTTTTACATTTTTACTTTTATCTATTACTTTTTACTCTTATTATTTTATATCTTTTTAAATTTTATTATACTTTTACTTTTATTATTCTTTATCATGTCTCAATTACCAACTTGGATTACCTCTTCAATGATCAAATCTCTTGGAAAAATCTATTAAGAAATACTTGCTCAATAATCTTTTGAAATGATTACCTTTTCCACTTATAAATTATTTATCTTTGATAATACAGGACAAGAAACTAATATTACACTCTTGAATTTACTTATGCAGTCTGAATTTACTAAAGATATTGAACTTGATAACCCTTTTCTCTTGGATACTCAAACAAATGTCAAATTACATGAAATACCTATTGAACTAGTTAATATCACTACTGACTCAGACTTTGACTGGTTAAATATCTTTATTATTATTTTCTCTGAAGATGAATTCAAAGTTAATATTAAACAAGAGAATAATGAAGAAGAATTAGAATTTGTAAATTCTGATAGTTCAACTACTTTTAAAGAACAATCTGAAATATTAACATCTATTATAAAAGAAGATAAACTAATCTTGAATAAAGATTGATTTACTTAACTTAAAGAAGCTATATTATTAATTTATAATAATTCTTTGGATAATAATAGTCAGATATTACTATAATATTATAAATTTGAATATATACTTTTGATTCAACCTCAGAAATATTCAAGAGAAATATCAGAAATTAAAAAGAATATTGAGAATACTCTTGAAAAGTGCATATATGATAGATCATATAATATTACTTATAAGATCTTTTTTATTTATTACTCTGAAGAAGAAGTATTTGATAATAGATTTGAGTTTATACTAACCAAGTTATATCACTTGAACAAGAAAGAATTATTGAAGATTATTAATTAATTTTTGCAGAAGCAAAAATTTTCTAAAGGAGAACCATATATTATTATAATAACATAAAATTCTTTAATTTCTTAATCTTTTTTTAGTTATGAAAAATTATATTTTATTATAATTTTCATTTATTTTATAAATATCTCTATTTTTATATTATTTATTATTATATTTATCATTATGTTTCTATTTTTAAATATTATATTCTATTTAATATTTGGGATCTATATTTTTATTATTTTGTAATACAATATTTATATATATAATAGAATAGTATAGTGAAAGATTATTTTTAATTTTGAAAGAACAGTTATACTTGAATGATAATTTTAAATATCTTTTCTTATTCTTTGATATCTTTTGACATTCTCTCATATTCTTTTATATCTTTTCATGTCTTCTCACTTCTTTTCACATCTTTTCATATCTTTTTATATCTTTTAACATTCTTTTATGTACTTTAATATTTTTCAATATTCTTTAATATCTTTCAATATACTTTAATATAGCCTATTCATAATTATTTATACTATAGTACTTTAATTATATTTTGTATATTAGATAGTATTAATTAGTAATACTATAATAATTTATATATCTGAAAAATATATAAAAGAATCTGCTATTTCAGCTTGAAATAAACAGTTTTGGATTAGATTATTTGGAAAATATAATTTAAAAGCTTATTATTATAATAATAATAATTTTTTCAAAAGATTCCTTTTCAAATTATACTAGTATCCTTTCTTTTACTTGATTTTGTTTCTTTGATTATATAAAGTTGATTGTTAATTTTTGGATTATAGTATTATATTGATTTTTGATTTATTTAATATTATTTTAAAAGTAAAAGATCTTTACTATAAATAAGTCATACTTTTTATTTATTATTTTTGAGAATAGAAATCCTCTACTATAAATAAGTCATATTTTTTATTTGTTTAGATATTTAGTTTTCATATTTTAGTTTTTATCTTTATCTAAGTTATAGTCTTCTTTAATTAATAACTTGCTATTTGATCAATTTAAAATCTTGAGTTATATTGATTACTAGTAGTTTTACTTAGTTAATCTTTATAATTTTTCTGATTTATTTATTTATTTCTTTATTTATTTACTCTTTGTTAAGATAATATCTATAAATATTAATATTGATCTTAGAAATCTTTATCATTATTAAAAGTATAGTCTAATTTCTCTCTTGTTATCTTTAATTATTTCAGTCTCTTCCAATTCTATATTATTAAGATAAATTAAAGTAAAATCTCACTAAATAGTTCATTGTTACAATGCCTTTACAGATTGAAATAATTTTATTTTTAAAGTTTATAATATATTCTAATTACCTAATTATTAACAATATTTTTATTATTAACTCTATTAACTTTGTCAAATTAGTATTTTATAAAAGTATAGTACTAAATTCAGAAATATTATAGGACAAATTAAGAGTATAGAAGAATTAGATCAAGTTATATATTTTATTAATAATCTTAAATCTGTAACTAAATTGGAAGTAATATATCAAGTATCAGAAACTTTTAATAATACTTGAAAACTTGTAATTTATTATGATATAACTATATTTGATATTAATTATTCTCTTAAAAGTAATAATTATAATTATAATCAAAAATACAAAAGAAATTAGAACTCTTCTTATAATAATATATGTAATAATATTGATCTCATATTTATAAAACTAAATTATACTGAAGGATCTTATTAATCTAATAATAATAATAATAATAATAATAATAATCATGATCAGAATAATAGTAATCATAACTATTATAATTATAGTTAGTAATAGGAGCTATAACTAGTTATAACTCTATCATAACTCTTTAATTAGCTATCACAACTCTGTTATAATTCTCTAATTGGCAATTACAAGCTGTAATTAGTTAAGAAATCATCTTTAATTATAGTAAATTAGATTATTTTATCAAGAATTATTATTTAAAAAAAAAGCTAAAGTTAATAATATTGAAGATAATAGTAGTAATACAATCATTATACAAAATAATAATATTGAATTTGCTTATCTTGAGAATAATTATAAGAAACTTTTGAAATTTAATAGTTATATAAATGAAAAGTCTGCTTGAATTTTACTTGATAGTGGAATATTATATAATTTTATTAATAAAGTATATATTTAAAATAATTAATTACAAATATACAATATGAATCCAATTACTGTAAAACTTATTAATAATCATAAAAAGAAAGTTAACTTATCTGTAACAATTAAAAAATTAAAGTTAGATACTTATTATATATCTGGTATTAGTATACATATTCTTAATATTTAACATTATGATCTTATACTTGATAAATTATGACTTTATTATACTAATTTCACTATTAACTAATATAATAATTTTATAATATTTAATTATAGTAATAAAGTAATTAAGATTAATTTTAGCAAAGATAAACTTGTATTTAGTTATAACTTATTTTATATCTCTTATCAATAATTTACTAAAATTCCACATAATATTGAGTTATTTACTATCTGTACTATAATAAAAGAAATATATCAAGAAGTATCAACTTTTTATAAAGTTATCTAACTAATTAAAGAATTTATTAATATATTTTCTACTTTATTTTCTAATGAGTTATTACTAAAATATGCTATTGACTTAATATTTAGCTTTAAATTATCATCTTATCCTATATATCATTTATCTTATATTGAAATAAATGAACTAAAGAAATAACTATCTGACTTACTTAGTAAAGATTTTATTTATCTAAGTTTTTTACTATTTGAAGTACCTATCTTATTTATATATAAAAAGAAAGAAACTTTTTAATTTTATATAAATTATCATATCTGAATAAAATCATAATTAAAAATTATTATTCTTTATCTTATATTAATGAATTAATAGATCACTTAGCTAAAGCACAATACTTTTCTAAACTGGATCTTTATTTTGAATATCACTAAATTAGAATCAAGAAAGATAATATTAATAAAACTGCATTTAAAATAAGATATAATTACTATTAATTTTTTATATTATCTTTTGATCTTACTAATATATCTGCAACTTTTATGATCTTATGAATGATATTTTTCATAACTATTTGAATAAATTCATTATTATTTATCTTGATAATATTCTTATATTTAGCAATACTAAAAAGAATATCTTAATTATCTTTATATTATTCTTTCTAAACTTTATAAATATAAACTTTATACCAAATTAAAGAAATACAAACTCATAAAACAATATGTTAAATACTTAGATTATTTTATCTTGAATCAAGAAATCTCAGTAAATTAATGCAAAATTATTACTATTTATAACTGATTTCAACTAATAAATATTTTAGAACTTTAGTCATTTTTAGATCTTACTAATTATTATAGAAAATTTCTCAAAGAATTTTTTACAATCATTTTATTACTTATAGTCTTATTTCATAAAGATTATAAGTATATTTAAAATGATTCTAAATAAAAAAGTATTTAATAACTTAAAATAGTATTTAATTACTATATCTATCTTAATTTTATCAGATTCTAAATTACTTTTTATAATAATAACTGATATATCTGAGTTTGCTATAAGAGTTATTTTTAGTCAAAATCATGAAAGAGAAAATCAATCTGTTACTTATAAATTACGTAAATTATCACTTGCTAAGTAAAACTATCCTATACATAAAAAGAAACTTCTTGCTATTGTACATGCTATTTATCTTTGAAAATCATATTTGGAAGATTAATACTTTATAGTTATCACTAATTATATATCTCTTAAATATATCAAAATATAGTATGATCTTTCAAAATATCAAGCTCATTGACTAGAAATCTTATAAACTAATAATTTTATTATTAAATATAAATTAAGAAAGAAAAATATTATAATTAATACTTTATCTTATCTATTACAAGTGAATAATCTTACTATAATTTTTACATAACTAATTAATAATAAAAAATTACAACAAGAATATGAGAATAATAATTATTTCAAGGAAATCTGGATAATTTTATATAATTTTGAATTAGCCACATCAAAACAATAATTGAAAATATGTTATTTTGAGTTAAAAAATAATAAAATCTATCTGAAGAATACAGATTAACTTGTTATATCCAAGAATAAAGCTTTGAGAATAAAAATCTTAAAAGAACATCATGATATCTCTATTTTTAATCATCTTGAAATTGATAAAACTTATGAATAATTATAATAATACTATTATTAGCCAAAAATATCCAAGAATATTTGCAAATACATTTTCAGTTATGAAGAATACCAAAGAAATAAAAGTAATAATTAATTATTTACAGATCTTCTACAATTCTTGAAAATATCTGAATTATACTAGAAATAAATTACTTTGAATTTTATCATATAAATACTTATAACTTGTCAAGAATATAATATAATTTTAATTATTATAAATTGTCTTACTAAATATGCTTATTTCATTTTTATATATATTACTATTACTATACCTGAAATTGTCAAACTTTTTTTCAATATTATTTTCAAATTATATAAATTATTTTATATTATAATTTCAGATTATGATGCCAAATTTACTAGTTATTTTTGGAAATTATTAATTAAATAAATTAAAACTAAATTAGCTATATCAATCAAATTTCACCTGTAAACTGATAGATAAATTAAGAGAATAAATTGTATTTTGAAAGAAATATTAAGAATCTATTTTACTTATAATCAAGATCACTGGAATAAATATCTTACTGTTGTTGAATTTGTATATAATAATTTTATTCAAGTTTTTTCTAATTATATACTCTTTGATTATGATTAATATTTAATTATATTTATAATATTTATCTTAAATAATAAAGTTATTATTACTGATAAATTTATTTAATATTAAAATAATATAATAAAAGATACTAAAGATTTATTAATGAAAGTATAAGATCATCAATCTAAATATACTAATTAATATCATTATTATCAAGAATTTAAAATTAGAGATTAAGTCTTACTTTTAACTTGCAATATCATAGATCTTGTAGATAATAACACTCTAGTAAAAAGTTTATACTTAAACATATTGATCCTTTTACTATTCTTAAAATAATTTCATCTATTGCTTATAAACTGAATTTACCTTCACATATAAAAATTCATTCTATCTTTTATATTTTATTATTAAACTTATATAATCCTAATGATAATAAAAAATTTATTCATCTAATACTATCATAATCAGTTATCATATCTGGAACTGATGAAAAAGAATTTGAAGTTGAAACTATTTTAGACAAAAAAATTATTTTAGTAAATTATAATATTTAGTTAAATGGCTAAATTATCCTTTTCATATCTCTATTTGAGAACTTTTAAAAAATCTTTATAATATTATGAAACTTGTAAAATCTTTTGAATCAAAGTATTAATAAAAATATTAATTCTTAAGAGAAAGATGATATAATAAATTTAATTTTCTTTTATAGATTATTACTGTACTATATACTATATTACACATAATACTATACCATAAAAATTATCTTATAAAGTCACATAATATACTTAAGCTATTTTGGCTATAGATAATTTTCTTAATAGAATTTCTTTTTTCT
>CAJVPS010002918.1:0-11204 GCA_910591765.1 Ambispora leptoticha
CATCAGTCACATGTGCTTCCGCGGCATCTTTTAAAGAATCGATCCAGCTGTATCCGACACCGTCGGAAAATTGTTCTTTCTGACGCCAGAGAATGTTGTCGGGGAGGTATGGACGAGAGTCAGCGGTGGTGGAGACATCGAAAGCTTTTCGGAGGATGTACTATTTTACAATCATAATAATTAATTGAGAATTATTTAATAGCCCATATTTAAGATTGAATGATTATTTTATTCAAAATTATATTCACTTTTTCCATTCTTCCCTCTTTGTACATTTTTTCTTCTGGATCGATGGTCATGGCAACATTGAGGAAATCTTTATCCAAGAAAGGAACACGTGCTTCAAGACCCCAAGCCATGGTAGACTTATTAGCTCGAAGACAGTCAGCAGTGTGAAGATTTTTGACTCGGTTGACAGTTTCTTTATGGAATTCGGTAGCGTTAGGAGCAGCGTGGAAATAAAGATACCCTTATTTTCGAAAACCAAAAATCAAACAGTTAACGAAGGAGGTGATTATTTTACCAATTCAATAAACTAAATTATTGTAAATACCTCCTAAAATCTCGTCACTACCCTCCCCACTCAAAACCATCTTTACGCCCATTGCTTTGATTTTACGTGATAGCAAGTACATTGGAGTACTCGCTCTAATTGTCGTCACATCATAGGTTTCCAGATGGTAAATAATATCGTGCACGGCATCGAGACCTTCTTGAATGGTGAAAGTGTATTCATGATGCTTGGTTTTAAGAAATTCGGCAGCTCGACGTGCAGCGACCAAGTCAGGTGCGCCTTCGAGACCAATCGAGAATGAATGAAGTCGTGGCCAGAATTTAGGAGCACCTTTAAAATTCAATCGAAATTAGATTAGTAATATAAATAATTTTCTATTTATTATTTATTCTAATAAAATTTGCATTTAATTAATATTTACTTTCATCAATCTCATCTTCCGATAAACCATTTTGAGTAGCAGCCATTTTAACAGACTCGCGAGCAGCAATAGAAGCAATCAAACTCGAATCAAGGCCTCCACTCAACAACACCCCATATGGCACTTCACTCATCAATCGTTTGCGCACCGCCTTCTCCAAAGCTTCTCGCAACACTTTATAATCGACCGGATTCGTTGGCACATCGTCAGCGTTCCACCACGGCGGATTATAATATCTGGTAGTCTCACCCGACTCCGAATCGTAAACATGACCAGGCGGAAACGCGATAATTTTATCACAGTCTTCGTTAAGCGCTTTTAACTCTGATGCAAAATAGACGGTTCCTGGTGATTCTGATGACCAGCCTTGGTAGAGGGTGGTAATACCGATCGGATCACGTGCCGCAATGATTCGATTTCTTGTAGCGTCGAATAGAACGAAGGAGAACATTCCATCGAGATGTTTGACTACATCTATGCCGATTTTTTCGTACTATGCACATGTAAATGCAGATTCGATTGTTGAATAAAAGAAACTTTGATATGAATTAAATACTTACTAAATGAAGGATCACTTCACAATCAGATTGTGTCTTGAAATGAGCATCGTGGACTCGTTTCTCCAATTGTTTGTGATTGTAGATCTCTCCATTGACAGCCAAAATGATTGTCTCGTTTTCATTCGTGAGTGGCTGAGCTCCACTAGCTATAAAAGAAAACAATTTGAGTTATCATCAATTGATTCATACAATCATTTAAGATAAATGACACGATACATACCAACACCCACAATGGCCAAACGTTCGTGACAAAGAATGGTATTGCCTACGATTTTACAACCACTCCAGTCAGGACCGCGATGTCTTAGTCTATTCAGATGTTTATTATATTAGACATTCGACATTCGACAATAAAGAGTTTTCAAATAGAAAAGAACAAAAAAAAATACTTTTTAGATAATAATAGTGCTTGTCGACGAAACGCACTAATATCCCCTTGGTAGTTGTGCACCGCGAAAATTCCACACATTTTTACAAAATTTGGTTAATATGTATCGTTACAAAAGGGTGTTAAAGGGGATTTTCTTGTTTGTCAAAGAATCTAATTTTTGGAAAAATGAATGTTGTCTTTATATAGATGACGGTGATTAAGATTTGTGGCAAAGAAATTTCAAAGCTTCCTTCTTTGGAAAGGGTAATATAAAAGACAATGATAATAAAAAACCCGCATGTTAACAAACGAATATAGAATTATAAATAAATTCTCATCATCAAATCAGATCATTTTATTTGAATCTCGACAGTTGTAAAAAAAAAAAAATTTTGCAAATGAAATCAGGAACGGGTTTGTTATTGTTTACGGAACGGGACGGGGCATGCATGGGAACACCACCAATCAACCCAATAAAATGGTTAGTATATTTGGAAAAATATTTCAATAAAACTTAATGTTAAAGGTTGATTTTGAGATTGGGGTTAGGCGTTGAATTGGAGATAACATATGTAAAATTGCCTTCCTGATATTTTTTTAAATAGGATGTTATCCGTTTTCGAATTTTCTCATTTTTCTCATTTTGTTTTGTCGGGTTGATCATACTTATTGACTAACCAAAATGGATTGGGTATAGATGACTATAACTAGATGTGCTCGGACATGCATGCATATAATCTTTTATGCATATATGCATAAATACTTTAATTCAGGCTTATACTTTCTTCGGATCTTTTATATAGTATCGTAATTCTTTTATTGGCTCTTTGAATGTCCCCTTGAAAGATCGAGCACAACAACATATAAATGATGCTTGATTGTTTATCTGGTTGATGAAAAGAAATCATTTATCAAATTATTATTTTTATAAATAATGGTACCAGCTCTCGTGTTGACATTTGTCACAAACTAGATGTTTTTGGCCAAATAAAGGATACATTCATTGATCTATTAATCTTTATAATTAATGCGCGAAGAGATTTCAAAGTTAAAGCAGCAAGTAAATTGCTTTAAAGATGAGATAAAATCTTGACTTGCAAAAATACATCAAAGATTATCTTATCATTTTCATTCATAAAATTGAACGAGAAACAGCGTTAACCTGGATTATGATCGTTTGATTTTTTATCAATCAGACGATTACCTTATACTTAATACACCGGACGATAACCACCACAATCTCTCTAGTATTCTCGATGAATCTCGGAAGTGACAACTTGCAAACCGGTTTTCTTCATTTATTTCCAAAAATATCTTGTGGTTTATCAGAACATCTTATCGGATTTTGGATTATTATGACACATGCATATGTAATAATGTAATTGCAAGTATAATTTATCTGCACTTCGGGTTCATTTTTTTTTTGATCGACATAATTTTTATATATATATATATATATTTTAAAAAAAAATCACCTGATAAATGGGTTTTACTCTTCAGAATCTATACACTTTATTCTATCCTTAATATTATATATATTTCTTATTTTTATTATACTTTAATCTAATTATAAATAGTTTATATACAATTAGTTACCTTAACTTTACCTTATGATCTGGGTATTCTCCTTTTTGAAAAAATTCCGAAATTGAATTTTTATTAATCATAAATATTAATTATAATTATAATCATATAATCGTAAGTACATGAACTACATATGAAATTGGTAACTAAATATATTTTTTATTATTTTAGTTTCAAAAAAATCAATTCGTCCCATTCTTGTAAAAGTGCCTTAGATGTATTGTTATTAAGTGTCGAGTTTAACGTTGCGTAAATGCACAAGTTTCATAGGCATTGGGCAGTTATTGTGGTCATATTTCTCTCAACATGGGCCCTCATTGTGGAACATGTTAATAGAGAGTTTTCTGAATAAAATGATTCAACGCTTATGAATGGTCCAGGTCCATTAGTGAAAATTTGTCAAATATTACTATTTACCATATCCAATGAATTTTATTATAAATGAGTCTGGAGCTCAAATTCACTATATTCTGAGTTTAATTAGTATTCGTTACATAGTGAGTTCACTACATCCGAAATTTTTAGAATCTAAATGAAGCAATGATATAAGTTCCCCTCACTGTAATAACAAATCCAAGAACTTTTTTCACCGCGTTTCTACTGGCACCCCACGCCCTTTTGAAGGACGGAAAATTAACAAATCTGTAAAACAAGGGCTTAAATTCAGCACTAAAGGCTACTCTACTGCTTACAATATACCTTTTTGCTGCTTCTTGCCTTCTCAAGTTCCCATGCCATTTTAATAACGGAACCAAGAATATATTGTATTCGAACATCTCCGTTTTCAGTTAATTTCAAGTAAAATACATTCGTTAATCAAATTTTCATATCACACAATTCATAACTAAGCAAAGCTCTACTTTATTACTCATTATATGTGCTATATGGCGCTCAAAGCAGTTAATGCTTTCAGTGGTATACTGTTGCCTCGCCGACCAGTCAGATTCAAACATACAACTTAACACATTTTCACTAAAATTTAATAATACTTTTATATTTTTTTTTATTAAAATAAATTTAAAAATTACAAATAGTATTACTATAAATTATAATTACAATTACAATGTTCTAATTAGATTTTTTATATAACCCTCATATGGTGATTGCATAATGTTCATTAATGCTAGTCAAATTAAATAATGTATTTGAAAAAATGCACAATGAATTCTATGCAATGAATGTTTGTTTTAAATAATGTGGTTAGTCATGATTATACATTAAAAATAATTGTTAACGTGTAAGATTATCTTTAATATATACATGTAATAAACACGTCAAACGATTGACGGTACTCGATTTATCACATAAAACCATGCAAATATTCACGCTCATTAATTTCGCTTGATTTTGGGAATTTAGCATTGAATTAAGCGAAACGATTGGTTCTCCAGCAAAATAAAAATTTGTTCTATTTCAACGCCGCATCCATTTAATTACAGAATTTAAAAGAAATATAACATTCCCTAAGGTGTATAGAGCCTTCCGATCAATTAATATATAGTGGTCGTCATAAAGATCCGGAATATTGTGCCGATGCAACATACGTCACGTGAATGACTAATTTTTAAACTATATAAAATTCTTTATGTTTCTGGTGCCGAACGTAGTTTCGTTTCCAACAGGACAACTCTTTGATCGAAAGCCACTTTCGAAACCTTCTTACCAATATAAAACCCATCGAAGATAAGTGAGCGATACTAAAGGGGAAAGTGGAGAAAGTAGTAAACTTATGTAGGTTAAAAAAAACTTTCTACGGATGTGTTTTAAATGCTAATCCGTCAGGAATGAATGGGTTTGAGCGAAGACCTCTTTCTTCGGTTGGTGAGGAGCATGATAGGTCGAAAGGAAAAAAATTAGATATTAAAGATGATATGTACATGTAGTTAGTAATCTTATCTGGCACTGCACGTATGAAATTTTAGGCACATAGAAATAATAAAAATTGAAATTTTTTCCTGTAAAGTTGAATCCCGGATCTTTATGATCACTGTATTAATAAAACTAATAATATATATTAGTGAAAAAATAGAAGGGGATGCGCTACAATATTATGATCAGTCAGGATAATACTCATAAACATGAAATATTAATCGTTGTTATCATTATTCCTCGCTCGAGTCATTCTAGCCTTAGACTTCTTTGTATAGATCCTTGAATTTTGTAGCGATGATTGTAGGTGCTGATTTTATGTGATAACACTAAAAAAAAGAAAGAAAGAAATGAATCAAGGTGTCCAATGAACATCGGAAAAATAAAAAAAAGAAAAGTAAGCTCATATCATGAATCAAGAACGTTCACAGCAACGATGTGCTTTCAATTCTTAATTCATGAATCCTTCCATGAATCCCATAATTCGTAGTGCAAAAACTGTATACTAGTTGAAAAACAAGGAGAGAGGTTGTATTTTTTTAAAAAAAAAGAGAAGAAAGGGAATGCACTCCGAATTATGTTCAGTCTAAATGGCGCACAGGTCAACTATGAGCATGTCTACATAGTATATTCCACAACCGGGAAAAGACGTCAAGTTGACTGCATGAAAGTAACGAATACGATTTTCCCACATACTCACAAGTTGCACGAAATGAATCGTGATCATCATTATTTCTTGTTCGAGTTATTCTCCTCCATGTAAAGGTGTTTTATATCTTTCTCCGGCCTTTTAGGCACCTTCTCATAGAAGGTGATGAATGCCCCACTCATCGCATTCACCCGTGATTGCATCCATATTTTCATGGTAAATTAGCACATGCCAGATTAACGCATTTTCTGTTTATGCGAATAATAGACATACACTTGAAAATGAAGTTCGGAAGAATATCTTTTTTTTCCTAGGTATAGGGTCCGTTGCTTTTTTTGCTTCGTATATACAAATGGCAGGCAGATGACAAACTTGTCGGTGCCAATAACTCACTATACTCTTGCAATAACCAAAATGACTTTTTTTTGCTTTGTGTGTCTGTGTTTGCTTGCATACTAAATGCTACCTTAATTCTCCCAGTAAATCGAAATTTAACGTTCGTTTGTGAGCTCTTTTTGTCATATGAATATAAAGGCACTGATTTCAAGAATTAGCCGTCGCTTTCATTGTCTTGCTCGTCATCCAGGTCGGTGCCTAACTCGCTGTCTTGTTCCTCATCATAGTCATCATCTATTTCGTTCTCAAAATCACTATTCACTTCTTCGTCCTTCTCTTTGTCTGTCAAATGCTCCAACCGATGACGAATTAAAAAAAGCTTGCAGCGAAGAAGTAATTCAGGAATTAAACGCCAGATTGCTGATTCTTGCAATGTTAATTCATTTGGATCGAAGTCAGGATAAACATATACCCAAAGAGAATATATTTGCTCGTATTTTTGGCAAATAGATTACATGACTAGCAGCTCCATCTATCATTGTAGCAAGGTTCTCGAATCATGAAGGATGACATCGATTCGTTGTCGACGGATTAATCAGCGTGTTTGGTTGGGCAGCTCTTGCTACTGCGAAATTTCGGCAATCGTAATAGACGGAATGAAAGCGGCTGCTGCTGAAGCTGTAGCTATTTCTTCAATGTTCATTGAAATAAGTGTTATTTGTGTTGATGTTGTAGTTATTTCCTCAATGTCCATTAAAACTGGAGTTATTTGTGTCATTGGTGACATTGGAAGGTAGGTTTTCGTTTTTTTTATGGGATAAAGTAAGTTTTCGTTTTTTTATGGGATAAAGTAGGTTTTCGTTTTTTTTATGGGATAAGGAAGGATTTCTTTTTTTTTTGAATAAAGAAGAATAAAAAAATTTATTCTTGGTATCTATTTATGCTAAAATGTGGATGCGTCAACGAGTTAAAAATATTATCATTATTAGCACTACAAATGTTTGATATTTATTTGTAATGCCTTCTCGTATCTCGATCAGACAATACCGATACAGTATCGCGTGCTTGGGTGCATTCCCTGCCGATATGCGCAAAATATTGTCCCAGGTTTTGAATTTTAAGCTACAAATTATTTCTTAATGACTAATTCTTTGAATAGGAGAGGTGCGACTGGTAACTCGTGCTAAAACAATCTAATAAAAGAATGCAACAAATTATAAATGAATGGATTCCTTTTGAAAGATTTGTCATCCTTGAATATCTTGCAAAAGGAGGTTTTGGATCAATTTATAAAGCAGCTTGGTTGGATGGACCATTAATGGAAAAAAGGATCATGAAGCAAATAGATTTAAACGACGGAGAGAATTCAAAGTTGTGTTGAAATCATTACACAATTCAAAGCAAATTACTCAAGAGTTTATACACGAGGTAAAGAATGAACATTTTCTAAAGTGAAAGTTACTTTTTGTTTTCAATTTTCATAAATAGGTTCAGACTTCTCTTAAATGCAGCTATGATCGTGATGATGACGATGATATTATTGATCACGGAATAACTCATGTTTCAAACGAATTTATAAAGATAAATTGATTAGCGGAGATAAAGATATCGACAATCTAACAACAAAATTAATAAAGCAGAGGGATTATTCGAAAGGATTCCTTTTGAAAGATTTACCAACGTTAAATATCTTGCAAAGGGGTTTTGGATCAAGTTATAAAGCAACCTGGTTGGACGTAGAAATAAATGAGTGGTGGTGTGCTGAAATCCTTACACAATTCAAACCATTATTTAAGAGTTTATACACGAGGTAAAAATGAACATTTTTTAAGTGAAAGTTGCTTTTGTTTCTAATACAATCAAATTTTTCAAAAATAGATTCAGACCGCTCTCATATGCAGTTATGGCTGTTATATTAAATATTATGGAATAACTAAAACAAATGAATATTCTGATAGTGATGGATTATGCAAAAGATGGTGATCGCCATAAATATATTAATTCCACTACGAAAAATTAACTTGGAATAAAAAATTAAGTCATTTATATGATATAATCTATGAACTGAAAAAAATTTCACGAAGAAAAGTTTTTACAACGTGACTTTCATCATGGAAATATATTAATGCGTAATACTCCTCAAGTTGCCGATTTTGGACTGAGCATTGCAACAAATAAAGGAAAACTAACCCAAGAAAATTTGTGGAGCACTTCCTTATATGAGTCCAGAGGTGCTAAATGGAAAGCCATACACCCAAGCAGCAGATATTTATAGCTTTGGAATGGTTTCGTACGAAATAGGAACCGGTGAACCACCATTTTGTGATCGAAGTCATGATAGAGATCTAGTATTAGACATCTATAAAGGAGTACGACCTATCCCGGATGGTATAAATCTATTATTGAATAATGTTGGGATCCTATTCCAGAAAACAGGCCAACTGTTGAGGAACTGAAAGACTTTATTGTCTCTATCAAAGTGGATACATTGATGAACCGAATAATTTGCATTTTCAGTATTACAGCTCTTTAGAATATCCTAAAACAAAAAAAGAAATCAAAGAGTGTGTTATACCAGAGAAAGCACTTGATGTGATGAAATTACAAAAAGCATTCCTACAAATATAAAAAACAACAAATCCACCCAAATGCAATTAACACCAGTCGAGTTTTCACTTCAAAGTTAATAACAATCCCAACTGATACAGGTATGTACATTTGTTTTTATATTCAATCAAAATAACATTTCAGATTGATTTAAATATATCAAATATTTAGGTTCTGCAAGTGTTATCATTTTCATCAATTTATTAATTTCATGAGCATGAAATCGAAAATAATGAGGATATGCCTGAGAAAACTTGAAGAAAACCATAGATTTAGATATTAACTTTAGCTGATTTTACAACTAAAGTGGTTAACTTCATGTGTTTACACGTACATTTATTATCTCAATTGCTATCAAAATTTATTAGTTTATATTGTTTTTCATGAGGAAATAAATGATTTTTATTTTTTTGCCTATTTCATTATCTTTGCGTATTCGTTATCGTATAATGTGAGCGTTTTAGAAATTAAATACATGTAATGCAAGCATTGTGTTAAAATCGTTACGCAAAATAATCGGAGTTTCTAAAGCATAGATTCGGACTGCTCTAATACGTCGTGGCTTACAATATTGTAACTAAGAATCAAGCTAAAAACGAATACTCAAATAGTAATAGATAGAGATCAGAGATAAGGATTTATTGAAAATACAAGAGGGATTCACTATAACGTTAAATATAACCTCTATTCTGACTCTAATTTTAACTCTATCAAAACAAAAATCTTATTAATATATCCTGTCTTGCGATTTGATTGGTCTATCCTTAAAGAGTCACGTGATCGATATTTTTTTGTTAGGATATTACATTATAGTCTTTTTTGGTTTATTTGTTTTTAAGGAGATGGATATATATTACATAATATATAATTACTATAGAGCTGATATCTCCTTTAGATGAAATTTTTATTATATTTAATTAATTAATTATTTTAATAATTATATAATATATATTTATCTTTACATTTATATATATAAGTATATTTATTTTTTGAATTAATCATTTTATTCTATAACAAAATATATATTTTTAAATTTAGAATTTAACTTTTTAAAAACTGAATAATTTGTAATATTTTAATATTAATAATAAATATGAAAGTGAAAAATTTATTCTAAAAAATTCATTCTATTACATATTTAATTTATAATCTATTTCTTTAAATATAAAGATAATATTTAATATCTTAATTATTCTATTATTTTTAATATTAAAATTAATCATTCTTATAAATAAGTATTATTATCATTATTAATTATAAGTTTATTATATAAATTTCAGATTAAAATTAAGTTCTTTAGTTATTTTATTACTTGTTAATTTTTATATATTTTTTTTCTTCATTAAAAAAAAATAATTTTAAATATTTTATTAAGTTTAAATAATCTAATTAAAAAATTATTATATAATTTTATTAATTATATTTTTTTTAATATATAATATAATATTTTTAATATAAAAATTTAACTTTTCTTTTTTATTAAATTCAAAAAGATTAATAAATTCTTTATTAATTTTTTATTAATTAAGAAAAATAAAAATATAATTTTACTAATTTAATAAATATAATTTATATATATTTAGATATATAGTTATATTTTTTTTATAAAAATATACTAGTTTTTAAGAATTATTAAATTAATATATATTAAAAATTATATTTTTATAAACTGAATTTTTTGATTTAATTCTATTTAATCTTATAATAAGTATAATATTTTATTTATTTCTTGATATATTTAAATTCTTCAAAAATATAAATATAATTAAAATTTAAAGTATCAAAATTAATTTTTTAATTATAAATTATAAATATATATATTTATAAATAAAAAAATCTATTATAATTCAAGTTATAAGAAAAATATATGAAAATATAAATATTATATATACAAATAATAAATAAGATATTTTAGTAATTCAAAATTAATATATAAATTTGACTATAAGAAAACTTAAAAATATTAAATTAAAATTCTTATTATTTATTATATATATATATATATTATAAAAATAATTAGAATATATATAAAATATTTTTATATAATAAATAAAGATAAGTATATATATATTAAAATTTTATAAGAAATATTAGAATATAAAAGATAATTTTATAGAAAAAATTATATAGTATAAATTTATAAAATAATAATAAGAATTTTTTTTAAATTTTTTATATTATATATTAATTTTATAAATTAATTAGTTATTATTAATTATACAGTGCGTTACAAAAAAAACTATAATTACTATTTTTACTTATATTTAATGAATATTTATTTAATTCATATAAAA
>CAJVPS010002919.1:0-11203 GCA_910591765.1 Ambispora leptoticha
AAAATGATATATTTTTTATCGTAATTTATTAAAGAGAAGTTGAGAAATATTAATTAAAAGTCATATCAAAATTCGTGTCCTACATTGCTGATCATTTCCCGATTCCAAACTTTTGTCCAGTGAGTGTACATGCACATGTAATTCCAATATGAGACTACATGTGATCTTGTGTCATGTGGATTATAAGGTAAACCAATCAAATGGTAAGTTATAAGTTGAGTATGCATGCTGTCGTTATCGTTATCACCAAAAAAATTTTCCGTACTCAATAAGAATGCGATCGATCTGTTGACAAGAAAATATCGATATGAGAGACAAGTGCCAAAATGAGATTATTTTTACGTTACATACCCTAACGCTAATACATGTAAATAGACATGTACAATAGTATCGCCCGATTTACGTGTGTAACAAATTTTTTAAAAATACTCAAGTTTTCTCCCTTTTTTTTTTTACCTTTTGCCACTTCGTCAACACTATAATTTCGTTAGGTTAAAAAATGGTGTCTACCTATACGCAGCTTAACGAAATTGAAAAGGGAAAGATTTTGGCGTACATGGACACCACAAATGCCGCTCAAATCGCGAAAATACTCGGACGCGACTAAACAAATATAAATGAACCAGAAAAGTGAAAACTTACCACGTTCAGGCACGAAAAGGATTTACTTATACGTGAAGCTAGCGAAAAATGACATGCATCACTACGCGAAATAGTCAACATTTGTAGTTTATCAACCGTTGCAAATGTATTGCACAACTCCGGACTTAACTCACGTATCGCAGCAAAGAAACCTTATATCTCGGAAACACATACATATGCTCATATTAAATGATGTGAAGAAAATAAAAATAAATCAGCTTATGATTGGTCAAAAATAATTTTCTCTAATGAAACCAATGTGGAAATTGGAAAGCGGTCACGGCAGCCAAGAGTTTGGCCGCATTCTGGATAAAAGTTTAACGTTAATTGTTTGGTGCCTACATTTAAAAATAGACGAAAATCTGGAATGGTTTGGGGATATTTCACAGAAGGACCATTAATTTTTTGTGATGAATATAAAAAAATGGTGAAAAATTAACTGCAAATACTTACCTCAAAATCTTAAAAACTCAATTACCTCTATTCCAGAACGCAATTAGGGAATTAACCGGAAGTTACGCAATCTTTCAACATGACAATGCGCTGATACATACTGCGGTAAAAATCAAGGGAAAATAAAATCGTGATTATTAATTGGCCAGCGAATTCCCAGACCTCCAATAGAGAACATTTGAAAGATATTAAAGGACAATATTCAAAAGAAATGAGACTTTCCGACGACTATGGACGAACTTAAGATTGCACTGAAGTTGGAGTGGGAAAAATTTGATGTGGCCATTTTAGAACGGGTTACTGCATCAATGCCACGAAGAATTAATGCAGCATTGGAGTCAAATCGAGGAATTAAATATTAAATAAATTTTATTTTTTATTTGGTGTGTATAAATTGACGAAAATCAAATAAATTTTGCATTGGGCGATACCGATACTTTCTGTGGGTATTGTTAAGATATCGATATACAATTACGATAATAACGATAATAACGATAAGTCTATCGCTATCAATCATTTCCGATTCCAAACTATTGTCTACGGCACTAACGCGATCGTTTCTATTTAAAATGATACAAATCTATACCTGGCTATTATATTTTGGAGCATATGACTGAATTTTAGCGAAAACCCTGTTTTCAAACGAGAACAATACTTTAATGAATGTTATCGTTATCTATCAGCAACTTTATAAGTTGACAGTCTAATGAGAATGAAGATAACCACAGTTTAACTAGTCAATTTTTTGAATGCTGGTCCTTTTGTTTCTGGATATAGAAAAATCTAATCGAGAAAACTTCCTTAGACAGGACGGGAGTCCGACTTAAGATACCAAAATACATTTAATATTCCCGGATGATGCGAATTTATTATGATATAAAACACACAACCCAAGATTTAAAGAAATCTATACAATTTCAATTTCAAAGGTGCGGTACATCTTAAAATATTAATTACAAAATTGTATATAATTGGTTCTACAACTGTAAATTTATTATGTTCCAACGAAGAAAATGAAGGTAAAATTGTTTTTATATATTTTTTCGTTATTTTTTGATAGTACAAATATCAAGGATTACTCGTTTAATTATCATACACAACACGAAAAATTCATGGCAAAATTCAAGAACAAACAAGAGGTGGAAATAATTGAAAGTCGAACAAGCAAGAGCAAAAAAAATTTCAAGCGGAATTAATAAAAATCATCGAGACGAGAATAATCGTAATGTTACATGCGATGAAACAAATAAAAGGTCAGACATCTTTTGACAGAAATTCAACAGGAAATAAAAGAGAATGCTCTAATGCAGTGTTGCCAATTGGACTACTGCGCCACTGGACTTAAGGACCAATATGGTCCAGTCCGGTATTTGATTTTAACAAGGAACCAAAGACAAATTAATCAAACTATTAAAGGAATATGAATTAAAAGTTAAATTGGCAATAAAACAGAAAGAAACATATATTAAACTGAGGTTGTAAATGAGAACATAAACAAAAAAAAGAGCGTAAAGATATGAAAGAATTGAAAATTTGTTGCGTATGCTAATAACCTGGATTTTACTTTTTTATCCATGTATTTAAACATAAGGTTAAATGATTTTTGATTATAAAATTTAACTTTATAACTTATATAATGAAACATATATTAATTTCTTTTATAATTAAAACAGCGTTTGCAGCTTAAGTCTCTCGCAGATAGGAGTCATTTTTTTGAATCTACAGTTAGTATAAATTACTAAAAGAAATATGAACATGCATATACTTGAAAGTTTATATACTTGAAAGTTTCCATTTTTTATGTTTTACGATATAATTTGTTACATAATATAATTATCTAAAATGCCTTAATATTTCTCTTCGAAGTTATGATCATTTGAAGGTGAACTTTATTCATTAAATATATTTCTAATATTTCTAATAGCAAATTTCCTAATAACTTTTGAGTATTCAAAGAAAATATGGCAAAAAAGTAATACAACTCTTACTCTAATCAAAACTCCATATCCACAGCATTCTGTAGTAATTCATCCAATTCCATCATCCAAAACACACCTCCTTGCACCATCGACCTACGATACCACTTTATAGCTTCATGCAAATCACGATTAAACCCCACGCCGTATCGATAAAACCTCGCCAAATTATACTGCGAAACAGCAATTCCGCCCCGCGCACTCTTCAGAAACCAATAAAACCCCCGATTCTTACAAATTTCCGTGCCAATCCCATCTGAGTAGCAATACGCCAAATTACACTGACCCGTTGTGTTTCCAAGTTGCGCTGATTTCATGTACCAGTTGAATGCTTCTTCCGGATCGTACTCAACGTAAATTCCCTTTTGGTGGCACCAACCGAGTTGGTTCATCCCAAATAAGTCGCCATTGTCAGCTGCTAACTTGTAATAATTGTACATTTGGTAACTGTCGCGCTTGGTGCCAACGCCATATTGGTATAAAAGTGCGAGCATGCATGCGTATTTTGGTGTGCTGCTGACGGCGGTGTGAAGTGTGTCAAATAATTCAGGATCGGAAATTCTATGTGTGGATTGGTGCACGCGGATGCATTGTAGTAGGTGTTGGTCTTCTGCACCTGGGTCTATGACTGAAATAAATTTCTTGTATAGCTGTTCAAGTAGATTGAGTCTTTTCTTTTCATTATCATCGCTGTGTTCCTCATGATTATTTTGAATATCGGTATCATTTATATTGAGGTCTTTTATGGACACTATCGTTAACCGTATTTTTTATCGAAAATAATTATTTAAAATATAGATACTGAAACCCACATTTTATATTTTAATTGGTATCACGACATTTCTACATGTATTTGTATTTTTATTTGTCAAACTTGATTTAACCAATTATGGGAAGTTAATCGCTGGGGTTTTACCCGTCATGATTATCACAACGATAATAAAAAACAACAAGTATTCATAAAAAATTTTTGCTTGCTTTCAAAAATTTGGAAAAATATTCGTTATCGACGCGAAAACTTCAGTTCGAGGAACTCCCAATCGAATCTGTTCCCTAACCAATTTTAACGCTTTATGATAATCCCTGGATCCCAATTTACCTTTCGCATAAAATTGCGCCAAACTAAGCAGTGAGATACCGTTCTCTGCGGATTTTCTGTACCAATAAAAGGCCTTCACTAGATTTTTCGACAGGTCATCTTGATAATAGTAATCACCAATAATTAATGGTGCTTCCCAGTGTCCATTACGCGCAGCCGCAAAGCAAGTAGATATGTCATTAGATCCGACACTAAGAAGATGGTACTGAGCGGCTGCATTTCCTTTTTCCGCTAATTTAGAAAGCAAATCATTCGCTAAATCTGGATCAAATGTCGTGCCGTACCCCCACATATGGCATTTAGCAATCTCAATGGTTCCAATGTCACATCCTTCATCCGACAGCTCCTGAAAAATTTCCGCAGCTTTCACCGTATCCCTACTGATTTGTAACCCATCTTTATGAAACATTCCGATTTTATATTTCCCAAGCTGCGTTGACATTCCACCACCGGATTTTTGATCCGCAGCAAATTTGTACCAGTAAAATGCCGTCGCTAGATTTCTACCAATTCCGATCCCATGTTCACAGAAATATCCCAGCAGAAATGCATATCCCGTACGGAGTCTCTTTTGGCGAGCGAGTTCGTAAATGCCGACTGGTGTTTCGTTTTTGGCTGTTATCCATTTTTTTATGCGATAGGCGATCACTTTGTCTATTGAGCATAAGTATATTATTTTTGAATAGTACGTCAAGAGGTCATGTAAGATGGTTTCTTCTTTTGACAGTGTTAGCGTTTGCTCTGTTGTGGTATTCGACATCTATGTTTGAGTAAAAAACAGTCAAAAGCAATAATGAACTATTCGATTGTTCATTTATAAATAAATAAATACAACATGTAAAGGAGCTTTTCAGGTAATGATTTACCACATGTACATGTATTTTCCGCAGCTTGAGCATTTGCAACACCACATTAATATGTCAGATGAGACTGCACCAACATTCCAATATTAACGAATCGATGTATAAATCTGCAAAAGTAACATATTTTGATGCTGATATTCATAGAAGAAAGACATTTGGCATGGGCAACAAAATTGATACGCAAAACTTTTGTAAAACAGTTTTACCAACATAACTTTTCCTTTTCATGCATATGTTTGATGATCGATCGGCCCATGGAAATTGAGGTTGTACATACATGTGTATGTGGTATGGAAATTTCATGTATCGTTTTGGTTTCGAAAAAATTCGATTTTCAGCGGCCCTTTCCTCGTAATGGGGCGGTGTTATTGAGATTTGTAAGCAGAATGCTTAAGTTGATTTAACCATTTAGATAAGATAATGTGTTAATCGATAATGAAAAAATGTCGATTTTTACAGTAATCATCAGCATTTAAGGAGTGAACGGCACAAAAGGTTGTTATACAATATAAATAGATTATAAATAAATCAACTTTTTTCACAATCATGTATATCGATATAAAATAATCCCTGAATTTCTTTTTCTTATTCTCTCTAGTACTGAATAACTAGTATGAATATATATAACGGTGCCTCTAACAAAATGTGAATAAAATGATACGTAATATGTTTTAAGTCGTCCACAGAAATTAAATTTATTTTGAAATATTTCAGGCCCTTCACTGGAATGGTGAGCAATGAGAATACTGCAGCACCGCCGCCACTATCGTCCAGACCACGACACACATGCGAACAATGTGTAAACCTTAGTCACCAATTAAAGATCAAGGACACCGAAATTCGAGCAAGAGACACTCAAATAAGTTACCTACAAGGCCAACTGCTCGACGTCAAAGACAAACTTCTGGCCAAAGATTCACAAATGGAAGACACTTTTGTAAAGTTGAATCAGAAACAAGAAGAGCTCTTACAACTACACGCGAAATTCACACAGGTTCTCTTGGACAAAGATTCACATATTCAATACTTGCATCAGAAAGTGGGTAAAAAACAAGAGGATCTGTTGGAGAAAGAATCCACGATCAATAATTTGTTGGAAAAGTTGAATCTTCGACAAGAGGAACTCGCAGAAAAAGATACAAAGATTCAGGAAATACACGAGAAGTTGATTCATATGAGTGGGCACGCAGGAACTATGAAAACGGGAAAAAATGAGAATAATAAGTTGGAACGTTCGTGGAGACAAGAATCAGCTGATAATGAAGGTGAATTTAATATTTTTGGGAATTCGAAAAATAATTTTTTTATTCTAATTTGGTATGTTGTATAGGTGCCAGAAAAAAACCGAATAAAAACATGGAAGTTTCTTGGAGGGCGAATGGATCAGCTCGTTAAGCGAATAAAGATGATGTTGTGTGTTTTTTTATTCACTTTGTTGATTCAATTTATTTTAATTCAAATATAGGATCTCTTGAAACCGCCGTGCTAGACAAAATACTTGTCTCGGAGCTAGAGCCATCAATGAATCAAGATGAAATCGCCCGCGCTTTCAATAATCAATTTAAAGGAGCAAAAGTTTCTGTAGAAGTTCCACAAGGAAAGGTATAAATATCATCTCTAAAATTTATCAATTTACTATAATGTTTTACTATTAACACTGTCCTTTTATGTATAAAATAGAGCAATGGCATCATCACCGTAGAATCGGAAGAAAAATTGCAAGAAGCACTAACTCGTGGAATTTTACGGGTGCATGGAAAACCATTAGAGTTAAAACGATATCTGCCTAGTTCATAAATGCGTGACGTATTGTATGTACGCCTCGTCCCAATTATCCTTTATCGTTAGGATAAATCAGCTTTTTTATGTATTAAAGGTCTCGCGTGAACTGGCACTTTTTTTTACAATAGAATCTTCGTTCAAATTTGCAATTGTTTTCAATACCTCTAACAACAATTAAAATAGTACATATCGATTTAGATACTCTTAATACGTATTAGCTACTATATAAGTTTGAATTTGAATCAAATTTTTAGATCTCGCAGTGAATTATCGCTCATATAAAAAATTAATTTTAAAAATGTTGCTCCTCTCAGACTGCTCAATATTTTTTAATAATTGGGGAAATTAATGTACATGTATGAAGAAGCAGCTCATATTTCTAATTTTGGATCTAATAAAATTTTTTGGCGCACTTCCCTGAGTCTAGAGGTGTGAAATTGAAAATCATACACGAAAATTACAAACGTTTATAGTTTTTGCATATTTTCATTTGAAATATAAATGACGAACGGCCATTTGGTGAGTGCGGTCATGATAGAAAATATCGTATTATACATTTTGTTCTTCAACCTACAGTATATCTCTCCATTTTTTTTTCTTCGAGTTTAGGGTTAGGGTTTATGTTTGTGATTCAATGTTTATTTACATATAATTAGACCTGATGCATTGTAAACATGCCTTGTCTTTGAATAAGGCATTATTTTGTTGCCAAAAGTTTTCTCAAGGTTAAGGCAGTCATATAAATCTAGATGCACATTTACATTATGTTTAAATTTGGTCTAAGCGATTACGATAGATAAGTAATGGCAGAATCATCTAGCAAACTGGAACACCACATGAACTTACAGATGAAACAGTATATGCTATTGCGTGTTCATGCGCCAATATTCGGGCATTTCAAATATTGTAATGTCACCGATTCAGTTGTGGAAGAAATAGCAAGATCATGCCATATGCGACCTTAATTTGTAAGATTTGTCTATTACGATTACACGTCTGTTTTTGCATATTACATGTACTGATACAGCTATCAAAGAAATCACCTTTTCATGTTTGAAATGTTGTGCAATTGTCAACAAAAATTGATTATTATTAGATATGCTCGACTCAAATCTTGAGTTATCGTTATAATAATCTCGTTAATTACTAAGCTATAATTATTTCACCAGGGCTAAATCATATATACTTAGAAACTGTTCGCATAGCTCGTAAGATATTTTTGATCAAATATCATAAGAGGCTAAATTCGTAATTTTCAGCAGTTATATTTCAATTAGATACAAACTTGCCTTAATTTTCTGAATCGTCATATCTATTTCTACCGGTCATCCAAAAAAGCATATGTGAGATCGCATAGTCTTCAGAGAAATGTCGAACAGTATATGGGCTGAGTGCAATAGAAATGGCGTGGAATTTCCTAATATAATTGACACCGTTTATATTGGGACTCAACCCAAATAATTAAATATTATCAGTTTAGAATAAATTGATCTATCTATTGAATATTAAATAATTTCACATGTACATGAAATGATGTTTATATAAAAGTAATATGAAAGATGAAGCAATAGTGAAAAAAGTCTTAACAAATTTTCAATAATATCTTACAAATCAAATTAAAAATATATTGATAGATACTGACCAATTTCTTATTACATGTATAATATACATATATAATGCTTTTTGTGTTAATCTATTAAGATACTTTCTCTAGAAATGCAATATTTTTGTTTGATTAACTCAAAATTCTATAACTTTGCATATAATTGATATTTTTAAGAATAATACAAAGATATTAAAGATGTTTCTATTTTGTTTTACTATAAATTAGAATATCATTAAGATATTTATAAAATAGTCTGATTAATGAATTATAAAATGGAATTATAAATAAAATAAACTTAAATAAAAAGGAGGCTTAGAAAGATAATTTACAGAAAAGTTGATATATTATGAATTTTATTCTGGAAATATAGCTAATTCAAATAAATATAGAAAAATTTATTCAAGAAAATTGTAAAATATTTTTTTTCTATAAATTTAGAAATGTTAATTAAAAAGAATATGCTAATATAGTAAATATTATAGTAACTAAACCATTTAATAAATAGAGTTACGATTATTATCTTGTATATGATATTTATAAAATATAATTTATAAAAATATTGAATATTATTTTTGCTTTATACAAATTTATTATTAAGAATATTAAAATTCTATTCTATAAATAATTCATTAATGAAAAAGTATTTTATTAATAAAATCAAAAATTAATATATATTTTCAAATATAGTTTTATACCAATTAAATATTTATCTTTAAATTAATATGAAATTTTAAATTAATTTAAAATATTAAATATAATATATTTTAAAAAATTAATTTAGAAAAATATCTTAAAAATTTTATATATATTTTTTATATAAAAATTATATTTTTCTTTATTATTATAAAAAATTTTTTAAAAATAATTTTAATAAGTTATTTTATATATTACTTTTAAATAAGTTTATTTATTAGATTATTAATAATTTATAATAAAATTTTGATAAAAATTTAATATTTTTCATTCTATTCTATAATAAACTTATTTAAAATAATATATAAATAACTTCTTAAAATTATTTTTAAATTATTTTTTGTAAAATATTTTAGAATAAATTTGAAAAAATAAATTTAAAAATTTTTGAAATTAAATTCAAGTTTTTAAGAAATATTATTAAGATTTTTATTAAATTATATTATTTTTATATTCTTAATTATAAAAAATATATATATATAATTTTTATTATAATCTAATATAAAAATATAGAAATATAAAAAAATTTATTAAAAAATTTTAATTATAATTTTAATTATAAAAATATAATTATATAATATTTAAAAATATATTTAATATATAATTTTTAATTATTTTATTTAAAATATATAAAAACTTTTAAATTTTATTTTCAATTTATAATAATTTTATATAATAAAATCAAAATTAATTTCTAAATCAGTTTAAAAATATTATTTAAATATCTGTAATAATTTTGATTGAATTATCTTTCTTTTAGATTCTTTTAATTTAGATTTTTATTTTGCATTATCTGTATTACAAATTAACTTTGTATTACATTTTTAAGAAAATCAATTTCATACTGGATATACAGATGATTATTATATATTTAATATATTAGATTAAATATATTATTATACAAATAATTACTATATGTACTTATATTATTAATTTAGATAATTAATATTTTATTTAGATTTCTTTATAATAATTTTTTTCTCTATTTACTTATTCTTATTTATTATTATTTATATTATTATTTATCATATTATTAATTATTTGATTATAATTAATTACTCTTTAGAAACACAAATTAAGTTAATTAATTCTATTCAATTTATATATATTTTAAAATAGATTTTATTATTAATTTATTTACTTTTGTATTCATTTCTTTTGTTATAAATAAGACCTCTTTGTTCTATACTTTATCTCAGATCTGAATACTTTTAAATAATAAAAATAATTATAAAGTTATAAAATTAAAATTATAAGATTATTTTGTCAATGATTATAAATAAAATAAAATATAATATGAATAGTTTTAATTTTATAACTTTATAATTATTTTTATTATTTAAAAGTATTTAGATCTAAAAGAAAATTATAAAATAGATAAATCTTATTTATAATAAAAAAAATAAATATAAAAAATGAATAATTTAATAATAATTTCTATTTTTAAAATATATATAGTTTAACAAATTAATTAACTTAATTTATATCTCTAAAGGACAATTAATTATAATCTAATAAATAATAATGTAATAAATAATTATAAATAATAATATAAATAAATAATAAGAAAAATAAATAAAATTATAAAGAAAATATTAATAATAAATATAGTTAAAAATATTAATAATCTAAATTAATAATTATAATATACATAATAATTATCTGTATGAAAATATGCTAAATTTAATTTATTAAATACATAATGATTATCTATATATCCAGTATAAAATTAATTTTTTAAAAATATAATATAAAATTAATCTATAATACAGATAATACAAAATAAAAATCTAAACTAAAAGGATTTAAAAGAAAAATAATTTAATTAAAATTATTATATATCTCTCTTTGTAACAAAATTAGATTAGTTATTAATAATTATATTATATTTATCTTTTATTTCGCAAATTATTGCTGCATCATATATTACGCTATATATAACTTAATATGTCACAATTACCTGATTATGCCAAGAAAAGTCATCTGATTTATTTGAGTTATTTTAGCTATAAATAGTTTCTTAGTAGAATTTCTCTTTTCTCTTATTTTACTAATTTAGCTAGCATATTACTAAATTTATATATTTCAT
>CAJVPS010002920.1:0-11203 GCA_910591765.1 Ambispora leptoticha
CATCCAATCATATTGTGATATGAAGTGATCAATAATATAATTAACTAATATTCTACTAAAAGTTCATATCACAACAGTATAAAAAGAACTGATACTTCAAAAGATAAGATACTTGGATGAATGAAATCTTTCTGTATTAAATCAGCTAATTATTTCTTAAGCTCATCTATCTCTGTAAAAAAAAGTCTGTAGATAGATCTGAATAATAATTCAGATTCTGAGATAAGATCAATTTTATGATCAATTATTCTTTTAAATAATAACTGATTTGATAAGATTTCTGGGAATATATCTTAAAATCTTTTTTTAATATCTAATACTTCTGATGAAAGTAACTTTTCTTTTACTTTTTCTTTATCTTTAGCATTGTTAAGATATATGATGAAGAGTTCTGTATTTGTTAGTAGGTTTGTAATTTACTATCTTGAGATATAAATTGAATTGCAACTTGAGCCTGACTTTACTTCATTATCAGCTTGTACTTTTATTATTTTTGAATCATAGATAAAGATTATGATATTATTTCTCTAGTTTATGATAAGATTGACATGAAATAATCAAGATTTACCTAGGATTAAGTCATATCTCTGCAATTTTAAAACTTGTGTATTTATCTTGTGCATTCTATAGATATCTAACTTTAGTTTATCAATCTTTATCATGATGGTGACTGTTATCTTTTTGTCATCAGTGAGTTTAACTGTGGCTGATATTATCTTTTGTAATTTAATTTTATTTTTCTGAACAAATTTCTCATCAACAAAGTTTCTGGATGTATCATTATCAAGTAATATCCATACTAGTTTGTCATTTATTTGGCTATTAAATTTTAATAATCTTTCTCTATTATCTTATAAATGAATAAACTCAACTCTCTTATAAGATTGTGAAGATTCTTCTTATTTATCTTTTATATTTGTAATCTTTACCTTTGATTTAAAATAACAATTCTTGATGAAATGATTTGATTTGTCATAGTTATAACATATATCTTTGGGCTTGTTATTCTTCTGGTTGTTATTATTTCTTTTATTGTTATAATGACTTTCTGCCTGGTCAAGTTTTATTAATATAGGACCATTATTTTGGTAACTTCTGTATTGATTCTGTAAGTGATAACTGTTATTATTTTTGTTTGATAGATCTAGTGATTTGTCTTATCTATATATTGCTGTATCATAATGAATAGCTAGCTTTCAAGTTTCTTTTAGAGTTTTTGATATTTGATAACTTATCTTTATCTTTGTAGTGAGTTTCAAAACTTCTATAAAATAAGTGACCTGATTTAGAACGCTCATGTTTGTGATTTATTTAACTATATTTTTAAACTTTATACCATAGTCTTGTACAGATTCTGTTTGATAAAGAAGATATAGTTATTTGCAAAGATGTTATTGATAATGAAATAATTGAAAGACTTCTCTAAGTGCTATAATAAAGTTATTTTAATTCTCAAAAGATGTTGTATAATTATTAGTCTTGCATTTATTAAGATACCAATATAATACTATATCAGTAAAAGAGATTACTGTATATTATACTTGTATCTTTTCATCTATAATTTCTTGAGTCAAGAATATAGTTTTAATTTGTATAATCCAGACAAGTATATTTTCATTAGATTTTCCAGAGTGTATAAGTAATTTAACTGAAAGATGAGATAAGAGTTTGGAATCAGAGAAACTATTTTCTTTTATTATTTTAATCAATTCAGTCATGCTTATCATGAATTGTGTAAATTATTCTGTATTCATTTTGTCAATATTATTTTAATAAAACTAAATGTGTATGTGTAAAGTATGTAGTATATGATATATAAGTGTAAGATGTTAGAGGGTAATATTTATAATAATCATATCTGCCGCTATCAAGTTATAAGATTATTTTGTTAATGATTATAAACAAGATAAAATGTGATATAAATAAGTTTTAATTTTATAACTTATGATTATTTTTATTATTTAAAAGTATTCAGATCTGAGAGAAAATTACAGAACAGAGAGATCTTATTTATAGCAAAAGAAATGAATACAAAAAGTGAATAAATTAATAATGAAATCTATTTTTAAAATACATATGATTGAACAGAATTAATTAACTTAATTTATGTCTCCGGAGAGCAACTAATTATAATTCAATAAATAATGATAATTATAAATATAATAAATTAAATATAAATAATAATAAAAGAAGAATAAATAAAATTATAAGAAAATAATTAATTAAAAATATTAATATTCTAAATTAATAATTGTGATATACATAATGATCATTTGAGTAACAATATGCTAAATCTAGATATATTAAATACATAATGATTATCTGTGTATCCAAAGTGAAATTGATCTTCTTAGAAATATAATACAAAGCTAATCTGTAATACAGATAATACAAAATGAAGATTTAAACTAGAAGGAATCTAAAGAAAGATAATCTAATCAAAATTGTTACAGAATATATTTTAATTATATTTTGATAATTATAAAAGTTTTTATCTTAATTAGTAATAATTTTATTTTTAAATTTATAATTTCTTTAATGAAAATTACTTATATAGTAATAATAAATCATTTTATATGAGTAATTTATCTTATCTTTTCATTTCATATAATCATATAATTACTATTATTCAACTTTTATTCCAATTTACTAATCTGAATCTTTATTTATTTTATTTATTTTTTGTAAAAATAAATATTATCATCTATGAACCATCCATTATATGATTATAATATCAAATTTAGTATGCTGTATATAATTAGAATACTTTTTTTAAAAAAAAATTATCTTTAATTTTGTAATTCAAAGTATTTTGAAAAGTAAATATTGAAATAAAAATAATATAAACTTGTTAATAAATATAGCGTGATGAATAATATAATGAATAGTAAGAAATGAAAAAAAGAAAAGAGAGAATTTATTATATTGAATAAAAAAATAATAAGAAAGTAAAAAAGTTTATTTTTTGTTCAACATAATGACACTCTCACGTATGTGTTATAGGATTATTATTTTCTCGAAGAATCGATTCCAAAGTGTATATCAACCACTCGTATCACGTGATGGACTAGTTTTAACCGTTCCCCAAATTAGGAAAATGTAACATCAATCAGTGGCTTGTGGCTTATATCAGGGGGTAAAACCCAAATTAGGAATTTGAAATGTGAAAAAAAAGTGATACTGATAGAATTAAATATTTCGAATTTAGACCAAACAAACTATTCTTGATGACTTGTTCTATTGTGGCACACACATACCTTACACACATATCATAACGATAACAGATAATGAATTGCCTAATTTCCTTAATATAAGACTCGATTTTTTCGAAAACATCTAATGGGGAGTCTTTATACTATTAAGGAAGGAAGGATTACGACCAAGAAAATTGGAAAAAAGTCTGCTTCAAAACTTGAACAACCCGAGTTGTTTGACGATGACTTTGATTTCTCAAATCTTTCAGAAGGAAGGTTTGGTTTGACATTGAAACAAACTTCTTTAACACCCTTTACTGAAACGGATTTCGAAGGTGTTAGCTCGTTGACTTCAAAACATTCAGAGAGAAATGTTATTAAATCAAAGTCACAGAAATCGTCTTCGTCCTCGTCCTCATCTATCAGCTCTAAATCTTTCGAGTCAGAAGACGATATTTTCAAGCATGTACACTTTTCCGAATCAATGGAATCTCTTGTTATAGCTAGTCCTCAGTCTACTCATTTGTCTTCAATAAACGAAAATTCCAGTCAGGATGACTTTTGGTCTGACTTGATTATAGATGATGATCATGTATTTTCCTTGCAGCATGTTCAAAATAGAAATAATGTTTCAGACACAAAATCGGAAGCATTAAATATGTCTCGGATTGATCCTACTTACTTTGATAAAGTTTCAACCGATAATAGAAAGATTTCACATAACACACTTGAATCTACTACGGTTACTGTCGCATCGAAGGATTCTAGAAACAAATCTCACCAGCGTCATAGACATTCATCCTCATCAACTTCTAACAAAAATTTAAAAACGAAGTCGGATATAAAAGTTACTCAAAAAAAGTCTTCGTTGAATCCTACAACAAAAAATACCACTACTGCTACTACTAATATCAAGAATAAAAATAATATAACATCCAAAAAAATCATGAATACAGCGAAAAAAATAACTATTAAAACAAATTACACAGTTTCATCAAAGGATATTGCTGAGCATAATCAATCCGATGCAAAACCAGATAGTGATGACAATCAGAATACTGTTAGAAGGGTAAATAATATTTTCATTTGACATTTATTTAGATTTACCCTTTAAATAAATAATTTTCCTGTATCACAAATTTTTAGAAATGGAGAAAGAAACCAACTTTGATTCGTAATCTAAATTCTACTAAACGATCTAAAGGTAAGATGATGTTAAAAATGATGATAATTATGATGATGATGATGATGATGATGATGATAATGATATGATGAATTTTTATATTTAGTCGTTGGAGAAATGGTATATAATCCTGATTTACAACAATGGGATGGTAATGAATCAATCCTTAAAGAATTTGAAGCTTATTTGACACCTCGTAATAAGCCAACGTTAAATACAAAGTTTGGTACGACAAAAAATGATAAAATCACTGAAAATATGATCTTTGACCCAGAAAAAATGTGTTGGTGCAGTAACCAAAAGAATCTCGAGGAAGATGTATTCAAAAATTTCGAAAATAGTGATGGTGATGATGATTATGATAAAAAAAAATATCATAAGCAAGAGGAAGATGAATTTAGTAATAATGATAGCCATAGTATTAGTGATAATAGTAATCTCAACGGTTATAATATTTGTAATAAGGATCCTGATAATTTAGTAATGTCTGGAAACAATAGCAATGAATTTACGGTTGGAAATGAATTTGACATAACGCCTGGATTTTTAGCAGCATTAATTGCATCAGAACGTCAGCATGGGAATGAAATGTCTAGATGGTATCCAGCTGCAAGTTCTTTAAGAAATGAACAGCGATTCGGCTTACGGAATCCAAATATCCAAAGAGGATTTTTATATGAAATCAGAACGGTAAAAAAAAAGGTTTCTTTTTTTTTGGTTGGTTGGTTGGTTGGTTGGTTGGTTGATTGATTGATTGAATTAATTGTCTTTTTTACCCTTAGGTGGTTATGAATAATAAAAAATCTTGTCGATTTAATTCTCGACGAGATCGATTTGTCAAATAATATAATATTAAAAACTTGTACTGTATTTTTGTATATTTTATAAATAATCTTGTAATTATATTCGATAGCATTTTATCTGCACGTTTTTTGATTGGTAATCTGTGTCTGATCCAATATTTCGTCCGATCATATATACCCGGAAGATATTTGTTACTTACCCGATTTCTAAGAGATTTCGATAATTTATGAATGGATAACAATATCGAATTATTTATTATATTGTTAATAATGTTATGACTGACGAGACAAAGGGTTATATGTCAAAAGCGCCTTTGGTTTCAGAATATATCATTTATATATTTTTTAATATTAATAATTTATTCTTGTATCATATTTTCAAAAGTATTAAAAACTTTCATAGTTTTCTTTCGTTTAAAGTACCATATCAAATATTTCGATAATAAAATTCAACATGGCTTCTTCTGCGCGTTCGATGGCGATGAGTGATTTGGGAGATCCATTTAATCCATATATTCCTCCAAACGAGACTCCCGAGGAGAAGAAAAGGCGCATACAAAGAGAAAAGGAAGCAAAAAAACATAGTGAAGCAATAGATAGGCAGCTTAAAGCTGAAAAGGAAGAGATGGAAAAAACTAAGAGTGCTAAGTTGTTATTACTAGGTTAGTTATACAAATATAGAGATTTATTATATTATATTAATTATATACAACATTTAAAATAAATCATGTAGGATCATCTGAAAGTGGCAAAACTACAGTATTAAAACAATTAAAAATCATTCATGGAAATGGCCTTGAAGAAGAACGGAGACAGTATGCTCGTATAGTGCATCTAAATGTACTCACCGCTATGAAGGCATTGACAAGTGAACTCGAAAGTTCTGGAAATTCTTTGGACGATCCAAAAAATGAAGAACATCTTGAAAAATTCCAAATGTTAACCACCATCAAAGTTACCTTAAATCGTAACTCATTAACTGTTCAGGCAGCAATTCGAGATAAAAAATCTGATGATGATACTGCGTCAGAGACCTTTCGAGAGCATTCTGAATCTATTCAAGCATTATGGTCTGATGCCGCGATACGAAAGTGTTTTGAAAAAGCTAGTAATATCGGTCTTCAGGATTCAGCAAAATAGTAAATAATAAAAATTATTTTTTTCAATTTTATCCTCTCTATACTCTTCTAATTGTCTTCTTATTATTAGTTTTCTGGATCATGTAGAACGATTTGCTCAACCAGATTATGTACCGACAGATGATGATATTCTTCAAGCTCGAGTGAGGACTATTGGGGTGACAGAGCATGAATTCAGAATCAAAGGGGTGAAGTGGAGGTGCAATTTCTTTACAATTATTGTTTTAATAATTTCTGGTCAGTTTGCTGACGTTCACAATTCTCTCAATTATATAATGCTAATAGAGTGATCCTGAAATTTTCAGAATATTTGACGTAGGTGGTCATCGGTCTCAACGCCAATATTGGGCGTACGTATTATTAAAACCATATTATCATCATTATTATTTTTTTTATAGCATTTATTTTCTGCTAGAAAAAGTTTTTCTAAAATTTTACTCCTCTTTATTTAGACCATATTTCGATGACGTGAATGCTATAATTTTCATGGCTGCTGTATCAGCATTTGATCAAGTTCTCGAGGAAGATTCAGATGTTAATCGTATGCGTGACTCACTTCAACTATTTGACACTATATGCAATCATCCTCTATTTATAAACACAAGCATTATATTGTTCTTGAATAAAATTGATATATTAAAGAAGAAGATACAAAAAGTCAAAGTAAAAGATTACTTCGAAGAATATAAAGGTATCTGATCAATTTTCCAAAATTCCCCGTTAATAATATTGATTACAACTTCTTACAAATGAAATATATAAATCATAGGCGCAAATGATTTTCAATCTGTCACAAAATTTTTTCAACGCCAATTTTTAGCGAAAAATTCCAACACTGAGAAACATATATACGTACATTTCACACATGCAACAGTAAGCTTATTGTCTATTCTATCTTTATTTTGAACCACTTAATGTATAATTTTGCTCATTGATTTCCTATCTCATTACATCAAAGGATACAAAACAAATGCGTGTTATTGTAGCTTCAGTTAATGACATTGTGCAACGAATGAATCTTAAAGCTTCCGGTTTAATTTAACAATTTAATTTTGACCATCAATTTTCATTATAATTGTTGTATACTATGAATTAATAGTTAATTAGTATCTTTTTAAATATCTCCGAGATATTTATCCTTGTCCTGTCAATAATATTTATTTTATTTTTATTTATTCATATTTTATTTATCTTTATATTTTTAAACTGTATATCTTTTAAAATTTATTACTAATTTATTTTTTTCGATCATAAAAAACTTCTGCTTTTTTTGGGATAATATTACCATGAAGTAATATTAATGTTCGTTTTCACATGATATCGCCCTTACATTTTAATGAACAAAAACTTTCGGGGGAAGAGAATCATCTATCTTTATTTTATATTGATAAATATTATCTATTATTGGAATTACTTTATTCGCTAAATCCTCATCTTTATAGTCCCAAGATATTTTCAAAGAGTCAATTTCTAAGTTAACAAACTTTTTTTCGATTGGTGATAAAGATGATGAGGCAGCAGCCGTAGTAGCAGCAGAAGAAAATAAACATATTGATAGGGATCTAATTTGAATCTTTGATATATTATCATTGTCGATTTTTATTAAACTGCGATCGAATGATTTTGTTAATGCATCGAACAAATTCACCATTATTTTCTCTGTTCGTGGATCCTTTTCATTCGGATTGAATTTTTTGATTATCTCAAAGGATAAATTGTGATTCTTTAATTTCGCATGATTATTATTATCATCATAAAGAGCAATTTTTTCTTTTGAATCAATTAATCGTAATTTGTGATTTGGTTGCATCACTAACAATCCTTGAATTGGAATCGATTGTATCGGCTTCAAATGGTCAATGTTCAATTCTTTAATATAGTTTTTATTAAAGTCCACAAATTTTTTTGAATTGAATATTGTAGATGACAACGCCGGCGACATGATTCTTTTTTGCATTGTCATATTTTTTTGCTGTTTCAATAAACTCACCGATACATCTACTGGGATATCGAGACTTGTTTCAATTGTAATCGTTGTGCCATTTGCCGGATTATAACATGGGATTTTAAATTCTTTATTAATTTTGTCCAACAGAAACTCCATTTTGGCTTTTTCCCCATGCACCAATACGACGTTCTTAGGTTCGCATTGTTTTATCAATTGCATTATACCTTGGGCATCAGCATGAGCACTGAATGACATATAACTGACTTGCATTTGCACATCAATTGTTGTTTGCGCATCAATTTTTATTCTCTTTTCATTGTTAATAACTTTTGCACCAACAGTTCCAGCCACACAATATCCGGGCATTATTAACATGTTTTTTTCGTCAATTGCCCATTTTTTGAATACTTCTAACGAGGTGCCAATATGTAACATTCCTGGTGTGGCGAATAATACGCGGGGTCCAACCTCGTCAATAAGAGATCTTTCCCATGGTTTTATATGCTTGAAATCAAACATATTACGATGAACGAACGTGCTTTTAATTTTTTCGTTTGTCCAATTAATAAATAATTTATAATATTCGTTAGCTTTTTCGGTCATGCCGGCCGAGAAATATATCGGGATATTCTTTAACTCGTCATGTCTTTCCCAGTAAGTCTCCAATAGAATACATAATTCTTGAGCGCGACCTAGTGCAAACACCGGAATTAGAACTTTTCCCTGTCTGGTTACACATTCATGCACCTTGGATAAAAAATCTCTTTCGCGTGATCTTTTTGAATCACGAATTGTTGTAGCATATGTTGACTCGGTGATTAGAATATCAGGTCGTACTTTATCAATCCATGCAGCTCCCAAATGTCTATCAGGTGTCATGTTATAATCGCCGGTATAGACTACTGATTGTTGCCCCACTCGTACATAAAACATTGCCGCCCCTAATACGTGTCCTGCATAATATGCTTTAATCTCAAGATCTTCATCACCATTCACTTTGATCGTTTGATGCAGACTGACAGCTTTAACTTTTTTCATACAATCTTTAATCATCTGTGACGTGAAGAAATTTGTGTCTCCTTTTTTCTCGACTGCGATCCTGCGATAATCCTCCAACAGAATTGGGCAGATAGCTTTTGTTGGATGTGTCATATAAATTGGTCCGTCATAGCCACACATTTCAGTAAAGAATGGCAATGCACCACAGTGGTCCAAATGAAAATGTGAAATGATTACACAATCTAACATTTCAGTAAAATTTCCGGATTTTGAGATATAAGAAAAATCTGGAAACCTTCGTTCGTCGTTGTAACCCATATGCATTCCACAATCAAACATTATATTTTTTGTCCCTGTAATCTCGTCTCCAATTGATACAATGATGCAACTACGGCCGACATCTTGTCCTGCTCCAAGAGGTACAATTTTGATCATGATTTGCTAGAAAGAATGGTTTGCGTTTGTGTCCAACTTTACTGTTTAATCATTATAAGAGAATACGTAAACACCATTAGCAATGAATGTTGATATAATAGACAAGAAATGACATACAACCGAATGCATGCAATATAAAGTACCCTAGCCATGGCGAAAAAAAAGTTGCGGGTCATGTGATTCCGATCCTTCTGACTATCGGGATTCCTGTCAAAAATCTGTGCCAGGTTTTGTCGATCACTAGTCGGATGTGGTGTTCGATCACCAGCCCGGATTATTAGCCGCAGTAAATTTTGTATATATGTATTTATTAACCAATCGTTTTTTAGCATAAAAAGAAATAATAAGTATTAAAGAAAGAATATATTAAGATCATATTAAATAATATATTATTTATAAGATTAAGAATATTTAAAGCTTTACTTAATATCATATTCTTGTCAAGAAATATTATTATAATAACTTGCTTAATATAAATCAAGTCAAATTTCATAATAACTCTCTTAATAACTTATTTAATATACTTTAAGCCAAAAATAAATCTCATAATAGTTTACTTAATATATAAGATCAAGTGAATCTGCAATAAATAAGATATTATTTGATTTATCAAAGCTATACTTTTATTAAATTATAATTATTTTTCTTTTGAATTTGATAATTTTTACTATGAAAATTTTTCAATTAATAATTTTGAAGTATATTTTTTATAAATATTAATAATATTAAAAATATATAACATAATTTATTAAATTTAAGAAATTATTAATGATGATAATACTTAAAATAAAGATTATTTTTTAAGAATTATATTATTATATTTATAATAATAAAATAAAAAAACAGAAAAATTTTATATTAAAAAGATCTTATTTATTATAAGTTAAAAATATTAAATATATAATAATTATTTATTTTTAATTTAAATATTAATATTTTCAAATAGCTTATCTGCTTGAAGTTAATATTAAATTTATTTATAATTATATTATTTATTTTGTAAAATATTTTAGTTTTTAATAAGTTAAAAAGATATATATATAATTATTTCATGATAGATATTTATTAATATGAATTATTACAAGAAAATTAATATACTAATATAAAAATTAATAATAAAAATTATTTAAATTTTAACTAATTTTTATAATTTCTTATATTAAATAAAAGATAATCTAAATTTACTTTTTATACTATTTTAATTATTTTATTATATTTTAATTTAATAATAAATAAAATATTACTTTACTAAAAAAAACTAAAATAAAATTTTTTTTAAAAAAAAGATATTTTAAATATTATTCTTATTAATTTATAATATTAAAACTTTAAACTATCTAAATGGATTACTTTATATTTGATAAATATATATTTTAAATTTTATAAAATTGAATTAATAATTATAAAAATATTAAAATTTAAAGCTTAGTAATTAAATTATTTACTATATGATTTTTATATTAATTTTAATCAAATTTTATATAGTAAAATTTAAGAAATAA
>CAJVPS010002921.1:0-11203 GCA_910591765.1 Ambispora leptoticha
CTAACAAAGTTTTTTATATCTGTTTCCATTTCATTTCACCAATATCTAATAGCTATTCATTGATAAGTTCTATCAAATCTGAAATATCCAGCAAGTAAATCTGAATATATGCTAGTTATTACTACTTTAATTTCATTTTCTTTTAGTACTTGAAGTGATATGATAGGTTCTCTTCTTCTATTCTTTTTATAAAATATTCTATTAATAATTAAAAAGTATTTTGATTGCTAATGAATTTTCTTTTGTTATTCTTCAATATATCCTACAGGATAACTTTTATTTTTCAGGTATCTCATTATGTCATAATATGTTATTAAATCTATTATGTTGAATCAATTAGATTTGAGTAAGTTATTTAATTAATTATCCAGTAAAAATTATTCTAATTAGTTAATTAATTAAGTAAGATTGGTATTCTACTCCTGTAAATATATTCTTGAGAATGTATCTGTATTTTGGTTGATTTTTCTAGCTCTATAAGTAATAATAAAGTTGTATTCCATCATGATCATTATCTATCTTAAGATTTGAGATTCAGAATTAACTTATTTAGTGAATAGCTATCAAAGTGCATTGTGATCAGTAATAATTTTAAAAAGAGATCCAAGAAAATAATGTCAAAATTATCTAATAGCTCAGACTATAGTTAGAGTTTCTTTTTCAGTGACACTATAATTCTTTTCTGCTGGTTTAAGTAAAATACTTGTATAGGCTACTACTCATTCTCTTTCTTTATTATCTTTTTGAGATAATACTGTATCAAGTCCAGAGTCAGAGATATTAGTATATAGATAGAATTTCTTGATAAAATTAGGATAGATTAAGATTGGAACAGAGATAAGTTTTTCCTTCAAAGTCTGAAATGTATTTTCTTGATCTATAGTTCAAATAAAAATAATATTATTCTTTAAAAGTTTAAATAGTAGTACTGCTATCTGTGAGAATCTCTTAATGAATTTTCTGTAATATCCAGCCAGTTCTAAGAATAATCTAAGCTTCTTGATATTTATTAGGATAGGAAACTCTTGAATTTGTTAAATTATTGAGAGATTAGGTGAAATTTTATCTTGAGTAATAATGTGTTTAAGGAAGAGTAAGTTATCTTAAGTAAAATTATATTTTTCTAAGTTAAGTTTTAATTTAGCTTCTCTGATTCATTAAAAAACTTTTTATAGGTATTCTAGATATTCTTTTCAAGTTTTTGAGTATATATTTATATCATCAATATAGATCATGACAAATTTTTAATTATAATCTTCAAGTATGCTATCTATAGCTTATTGAAAAGTTGCTGGTGCATTACAAAATTCAAAAGATATAATTTTGAATTTGTATAATTCTTCTCTTGAGATAAAGACTATCTTTTCAATACTAGATGGTCTCATTTCAATCTGCTAGTAATCAGATATAAGATCCATAGATAAAAATTATTTTGCATCTTTAAGATTATCTATCATTTCATTAATTTGTAATAAAGGATAGGTATCTTTCTTGATGAGTATATTGAGTTTTCTGTAGTTAATACAAAATTATTTCTTGCTATTTTTCTTTACTACTACTATAATAGATGAGATTCAGGAGCTATTAGATTTTTGGATGATATCTGTATCTAATATTCATTGAATTTTATCATGAATAAATTCTTAATTAGATATGATTACTCAGTAAGCCTTTTGATGGATAGGCTTTTCATTTCCAGTATTAATTGAATATTAAATAATATTAATTTATTCAAGTTTATTGAGGACTGATATAAATATATCTTTATATATTTATAATAAGTTATATAAGGTATTTTATTATCCAAGTATTAATTCTCATTGTTCAACTACTTTTTTAATTTCTTCTTTATCTAGGAAGTATGCTTCTATTTTATCCTTTCCAGTTGATCCAAATTCTTGAGTTTCACAAGATAATTCTTCTAATTCTTCTCTAGTATCTACAGGTATCATTTCTTCAATTGGGGTAAGTTATAAAAAGATTACTTAGGTAATTCATTCATTAGATTAGATTTCATAAGATTCATTAGAATTATTATACAAAAGAACTTCAATATTTCCAATATATTCAGTATTAATAGTTTTTTCTTTAACTTCAATTTCTCTCTTGACAAGTGATAATTGAGATATTAATTGATAAACAGTTCCTACAGGAACTTCAATTACCAAATAAAGATTAATTATAATTGTTTGATGAGGTTGAACCAGAATTATTTCTTCTCCAGAATATCTGAGATCAAAGTCTACATCATATTCATGGATATGTTTAGGTATTTTTCCTTTATTATTATCATTATAAATTTTGATCATTAAATTTGCTAACTGTTCTTTGAGTGATTCTTCTTCTTTATTTTCATAATCTCTAGATGCTGTATAGTATTCATTTAAGATTTCTTCAATTAAATCATAACTACTATCTTTAGCTTTCTTTTCTTTTTCTGATTCTGATTATTTTTCTTCCAGTAGTTCTTCAATCTGTTCAGATTGTACATAATCTTCACAAGTATCTGAATCACAAGAAATCAAATATTCATTATAGAGCTTCATATTAATATATTCTAATTGAGCAAGTTGTTTTCTTCAAGAGGGAGATAATTATTGATAGATGGCCAGGAAGATTTCTTGAGCTAATGCTTTTTCAGATCCATTATAGATAATATATTGTATTTCTTCTTCTTCATTATACTTAGTAATATTATACTCAGTGATATATTAGATAAGTATTGCTTTTTCAATTTCATTGTATTATTGATAAATATTTAACAAGTTATTATCACTTCTTAATTTTCTGATAGTGCTATTATTTTTTCATCAATCATCATGATTAAATATATACATACATTGCTCAGTGTAGTCACAAAAATATTTGACATCATTATATCTCCAAGTTACTTCAAGAAAGTATTTAGCTTCATCTTAAAGTCCACAGTAGTCACAGGCAGGTAAATTAAGTTATTGTTGAGTAAAGTAATCAGTATAATATTACTTTTCAGATTCATTTCTATCTCTTGCTTCTGAAATAGTTTCACTATTTACAAAGTATTTACAATATAAATATTTAACTATTCTTTCTTCTAGCTTCAATTTTTGTAAGGCTTCACTTTTAGAAAAGAATTTTTCTTCAGTGATAGATATCTTCTCTGATTCTTAGATATGTTCTACTTCTAACCATTAGTCTTTAGTTTTGTTCTGAGATAAAATTGTTAATAAATTATTTGGAGTATTTATTTTGACATTAATCCAGATAACTAAATCATCAAAATATTGAGAGCATTCATATTTAAGTATTAGTAATTTGTGATAATATCAATATTCAGCTGCAGAATCTCTCTAGTCAAAAGTTTACTGAGAACTTTGATAATGAGTCTGCTAAAATTTTCTTTCTAATTTTGAATATTCTTCTCAGATAAGAGTTGTATCTTTAATTTGAATTTTTTCTTCAAAGATTTTAATATTTCTAACTTTAGGAATTGAGTTTATGGTCAGATAGGAAACTTTTCCAAAGTCTATATCATTAAATCATCTGGATGAAGTATGAATCTGAGTCCAGGATTTATCAGATATTCACTATAAAAAATTATGATCTTCTAGATTTTGATCTTTAATTTTGAACTCATTATCAGAAGTTTCACTAGAGGATATTTCAGTATCATCATCACTATCTTTGGGTATAGCATTTGGTTGTTTATGAATGAATTTAATTGATACTCTTTCTTCTTTTCTATTCCAATCAAAGATCATAATATTTTTCTTTAGGTTAATTTTGGTATTGATTTTGTTTAACTAGTCCATACCTACTACAAGACTGTAGATTTGAGCTTCTGTAATATTCACTTCAGCTAGAATTATGATTCCATCAATGATGATAGGGAAGTTATCAATAGCTCCTAATAATTACTTGGAATATCCATTAATATCAGACATGAAAATATTTGATTTTTGTTAAATCTTCATTTCTAATCATTTGAGAAACTCATAACTAATGATATATCCTGATACTCCAGTATCCATGATCAAGTCTACAAAAGTCTTTTCAACTTTGGCTTCATACCAGACTAAGGTTATTTTGATCTTCTGGATGAATATTATTTTTCATTTAAGTTTCTTTTGTGATTTCTTTCTCATTCCTTTTGATATTTGAATTCTTTGTTCAGATAATGTTTTAATGAGTTGAGCAATAGTGATATTGACTTTCTGAGATATTAGATCTTTGAGTATATTATAGATTTCTGTATATTTCACTAGAATTAAAAGATGTGCTCTTCCTTTCTTTCATTTCTTTTTCTTCAAGTTGGTCTTGTCTTCCTTGGGTACTTTGGATAAAGGCTAAGTAACTTCATTTTTTTTCACTTTCTTCTTCTTCTTTAATAATTCTTTAATATTTTCTTTCTCCAGCAAGATAATCATGAGTTACTAGTAATAAGAAACTAGATTGGGTAGATGAATCACTAGATGGATTATTACTAAATACTTGTAAAGCAGCTGTCAAATTCTGAATTTGAGCAAGAAGAGAAGTAGTATCTAGATTTTATGAATTATTAGGTTATTGATTATGATTTTGAATATTCTGATTCTGTTAATTATTATTATTACTGTTATTATTTTGATTTTGATTATTCCAGTTTTGAAGAGTATTTTGATTATTAGATTGCTGATTTGTAGACTGAATATTATTTGGATAATATCTACTAATATGTCCTTTTCCTCCATAAGTATAACAGATAATAGTAGATTGATCTCTTGGCTGATTTCATTATTGATTATTATTATTATTCTGATTATTATACCTTCTACCAGATTCTATACAATCTAACCTACTGGTCAGATCTTGTAAAATCTTAGCAAGGGCACTCCATTCACCAATTGATTGAGCTTGAGTTTGATAATAGATCTGTTCAAGTGGGTTTGAATCAGTTTCTTCAACATTTTTAGCAGTTTCAATAATATTTTCTATAGAATTATTAGCATTTAGATTAATCCATTTTCAAATTTTAGATTTGAGTTCTTTCTTGAAAATTTGAATCTTATATTCTTCTGGATAATTATTTTTTGGATCTACTTTACTTCCTAATTCTATAAATCGATTAGTGTATTTCTCTACAGTTTCAGTTTGCTTTAAGAATTCTAATTCATCTTGCTACTATTACATCTTATAGGGTGAATGGAATTTAAGAATAAATTAGCTAGTAAAATCATAATCATCATGCTCTTCATTTGTCCATTCACTTAATCTGAGAGTATCACTTATAAATCATTGGTCAAACCAGACAGCAGCTGGTCTCTTTAGGTATCCTCTTACTATCTCAATCTTTTTTTCATTAGTAATTCCATTGGCTTTTATGATTACTTCAAAATTATATAATCATTTGATTAGATTCTGATCATTACTCTTAAATTTACAAATTGGAATAATGATTTTTTCTATTCTTTATATCTTCATAGATCAAGTTAATTCTCCAAGAGCTTGAATGAGACTGTTCATTCTGTCTGACATGGTTATTTCTTCTTTAGGCTGAGATTTCTAAGGTTAAATCTGTTCAATTGTAACTATTGGTTCTTCAAGATCTTCTGAATTACTACTTTTGTATTCTGATTCTGTGGACTGATTGATTGAGAGAGTTTCAAAATTATCTATTTCTTCAAGAACAGAAAGAATACTATTCACTAGGTAGATCTGTTATTTAACTGTAATTTTAATTCCAAATATGAAGGTGTTTAATAACTTAATAATTTCTCTTTAAAGTTGATTAGATGTAAGATTTTGCTATATAATGTTATCAAAAAGTTCCTGTAAGAGTTTGTTGTGTGAGATCATATGATAATCCTGAGTTCAGATAAGAAAATTTATAAATCTTCTGTCTGAATTTTTGTTGGTAGGAAAATAGTAAGGGTAGTAGTTATATGGTTCAATGTGAGGTGAGAATTTCCAAGGGTCTTCTCTGTTGTGTTCACTGAGATGTAGGTCAATTGTGAGTTCAATAAAAGATTAATATATACTTATAAATTGATAAATTATTTAGGTAATAGGGTATCTCAAGGGTAGCTAATCCTTAAAATAATTAAAATAAATAAAAACAAAAATAATAAAAATGAGTTGACTGAAATCTTTGGGTGGATGAGATTCATAGAGAGAGTACTAAATATTACAAACTATATTTTGAAAGGTGGATTTTACCACAAATATAATTTATAATAAGTTTTGAGAGCAAAGACTGAATTATTTATAAAAGTAAAGGGAATTACAATTATTCTAAAGGTTTCCTAGTGCTAATACTTACAAGTATTATATTAACACAAGGCAAAAATAAAATAAAATGGAATTATAAAAACAAAATTATGATCATGAATACTAAACTAAGGAGTGGTATCAAAACTAAGTAACAAATGTTAAAACAATTGTAACAAATGCAAACAAAACTAAGACAATCAATATCAAACAAAATAAAGATAATAAATGCCAAATTTAAGCTTTTGCATGTAGGGAAGCTTATCAAACCTTTTTTAAATAGAGATAACAAATACCAAATCCAAGTTTTTGTATGTAGGAAAGCTATCAAGAACCTTTTTAATCAAAATATAATCTATTATAATAGAAAAGATAATTAAAAACAGGATATCAAGATAAGTTTATAGAGAAAATTTATAAGATAAGTATAACTCAAGTATTTTCAGAAGATAATTGAATTATTGCTATTCAAGTATGTTTATTTCAGATCTCAGAGTAGAGATATTTATATATCTTTAAGATTTTACAAGTTTCTATTTAAATTTATTTGCTACTCTAGATTATAATTATAATCTTTAGAGCAAAATATCAATAAACAAATAAGTAAAGATAAGAGATAAGATACATATGGTAGATTAAATGATAATACAAATGATGAAATAAAATAAAAAGATAAGATATATGTTTTAAAAGAAAAAGATAAAAGATAAAAATAAATGAAATTTGTTGATGAACTATTTCTGAAGCATTTCTGAATTATTGTTGAACTATTTGTGAATTATTATTGATTTTAGAATTAATTATTCATTAATAATCTTAAAATGTTATAAAAATATTACAAGAATATTGCAAAAATATTGTTAAATTATAATTGAATCCATAACTGATACACCAATTATATTATTTAAAATTACATGTTATCCAAAGATTAATTAATTGGTTATATTTTTCAAGTTTGAAAAATTATAAAATTAAAGAAATTTATGTTACTATAGTAATAATAGTATTGCTTATTAGTTTCATTTTCATCTCTAGCTTCTGAAATAATTTCATTATTCACAAAGTATTTATAATATAAATATTTAATTATTTTGTTTTCTAGCTTTAATTTTCTTAAAACTTCATTCTTAGTAAAGAATCTTTTTTCAGTGATAGATATTTTCTCTAATTCTTGAGTATATTTTATTTCTAACTACCAGTTCTTAGTTTTATTTTAAGATAAAATTATTGACAGGTTATTTGAAATATTTATTTTGATATTGATTCAGATGACTAAATTATCAAAATATTGAGAATATTTATATTTAAAAGTTGGTAATTTATAATAATATCAATATTCTATAACAGATTCTCTTTAATTAAAAGTTTATTATGAATTTTGATAATGAATTTGCTGAAATTTTTCTTCTAATTTAAGTATTTTTCTCAGATAAAAGTAGTATTTTTAACTTGTACTTCTTCTTTAAAAATTTTAATATTTCTAACTTTAGAAATTAAATTTATTGTAAGATAAGAAACTTTATCAAAATTTATATTATTAAATCATTTAAATAAAGTATGAATCTAAATTCAAGATTTATCAGATATCTAACAAAGAAAATTATGATCTTTTAAGTCTTGATCTTTAATTTCAAACTTATTATTAATGATTTTACTTAAGGATATTTCTGAGTTATTATTATTATCTTCTGATTATGCATTTTATTATCTATAGATAAACTTGATTAATATTTTTTCTTCCTCTTCATTCTAATCAAAAGTTATTATATTTTTCTTGAGATCAATTTTAATATTGATTTTATTTAATCAGTCTATTTTTATTACAAGACTATAGATTTAAGCTTCTGTAATATTCACTTTTGCTAGAATTATAATTCTATTAATAGTGATTAGAAAGTTATCAATTACTCCTAGTAATTATTTAAAATATTTATTAATATCAAATATAAAGATATTTGATTTTTATTAAATCTTTATTTCAAGTTGCTTGAGAAATTTATAACTAATAATATATCCAAATGCTCTAGCATTAATAATTAGATCTACAGAAATCTTGCTAATCTTAACTTCATATCAGGCTGAGATTGTTTTAATCTTTTGAATAAATATTATTTTTTATTTAAGTTTCTTCTGTAGTTCTTTTCTTATTTTTTTTAATATTTGAATTTTTTATTCAGATAAGTTCTTGATAAATTAAGCAATAGTAATATTGATCTTTTATAATACTAAATCTGTAAGTATATTATAGATATTTACTTTCTTTATAAGAATTAGAAGGTGAGCTCTTTCTTTTTTTTATTTTTTTTTTCTAAATTAGTCTTGTCTTCTTCAGATACTTCTGATAGAGATTAAATAACTTTATTTTCTTTTTTACTTTCTTCTTCTTCTTTGATAATTCTTTGATATTTTCTTTCTTTAGCTAGATAATTATAAGTTACTAGTAATGATAAACTAGATTAGGTAAATGAATCATCTGAAGAACCATCAGCAGATACTTGAAGAATTACTATTAAGTTTTGAATTTGAGCTAAAAAAGAAGTAGTATCCAGATTTTGAGAGTTATTGGATACTAATTATTATTTTAGATATTCTAATTTTACTAATTATTATTATTATTATTATTATTCTAATTTTGATTATTTTAATTTTGAGAAATATTTTGATTATTGAATTATTAATTTTTAGATTGAAATATATTGAAATATATTTTATTAATATATTTTTTTTCTTTATAACTATAACAAGTAATATTGGATTTATTTCTTGACTAATTTCATTATTAATTATTATTATTATTCTAATTATTATATCTTTTGCTAGATTTTATATGGTCTAACTTACTAATTAGATCTTGCAAAATCTTAGCTAAAATACTCTATTTACTAGTTAGCTAGATTTGAGTTTGGTGATAGATTTGTTCTAAATAATCTGAATCAGCTTTTTTAATATTTTTAATTATTTTAATAATACTTTTCATAGTATTTTTAGCATTTAAATTAACTTATTTTTGAATTTTAAGCTTGAGATCTTTCTTGAAAATTCAAATTTTATATTCTTCTGAATATTCTTGCTCTAGATTTACTTTACTTTCTAGTTTTATAAATTGATTAATATATTCTTTTATTATTCTTATCTATTTCAAAGATTTTAATTCATTTTATCATTATTATAACTTACAAAATAAATAAAATTTAAGAATAAATCAATAAGTAAAGTTATATTTATTATAATCATTATTATTCCAGTCAGTTAACTGAAGGATAGTACTTATAGCTTATTGATCAAATCAGACAATAGCTGATCTCTCTAAATATTCTCTTACTATTTTAATCTCTTATTGATAATTCTATTGGCTTTAGTAATTTTTCAAAGTTATGTAATCACTCAATTAGATCTTGATCATTATTCTTAAATTTATAAATTAGAATAAGAATCTTTTCTGTGCTTTAGATTTTGATTTTCATAGATTAAATGAGTTTAGCAAGAGCTTGAATGAGACTTTCTATTTCTTCTATTATAGGTATTTCTTCTTTTGATTAAGTATTTTGTTATTAAATTTGTTCAAGTATAATTATTAGTTTTTCTGAATTTTCAGAATTATTACTTTCATATTTTGATTCTGTTGATTAATTAATTAAGAGAGTTTCAAAATTATCTGTTTCTTCAAGAATCAAAAGGATATTATTAATAAAATAAGTTTATTATTCAACTATAATTTTTATGCTAAATATAAAAGTATTAAGTAATTAATAATTTCTTTTCAAAGTTAATTAGAAATAAGATTTTACTATACTATATTATTAAAAAGTTCCTGTAATAGTTTGTTATAAAAACTCATATAATAATCCTAAGTTCAAGTAAGAAAATTTATAAATCTTCTATCTGAATTTTGATTAGTAGAAAAATAATAAGAATAGTAATTATATGATTCAATATGAAATAAGAATTCCTAAGAATTATCTTTGTTATATTTATTGAGATATAGGTCAATTAGAAGTCTAATAAATGAGTAATATATACTTATAAACTAATAAATTATTTAGATAAAGATATTTCAAGAGTAGCTAATTCTTAAAATAATAAAATAAATAATAAATAAAATAATAAAAATAAGTTGAAAGAGATCTTTGAAAGATTGAGATCTATAAAGAGAATACTAAATATTATAAATTATATTTATGAAGATAAATTTTACCTGAAATATAATCTATAATAAGTTTTAAAAATAAAGACTGAATTATTTATAAAGATAAAGAGAATTATAATTATTTTAAAGATTTCTAAGTGCCAATACTTACAAATATTATATCAATACAAAAAAAATTTAAATTAAAAATAAAATTATGATCATGAAAACTAAACTAAGAGTAGATACTAAAAACTAAAGTAATAAATGCTATAATAAAAATAAAAGATTTAATGTGCTAACTAAACTCTCTAATAATATTTTTTTAATTATTAGACAAATAAAAGATATATATTAAAACAAAATAAAGCTTTATATATAAAAAAGCTTATAAGTATCTTCTAAATTAAATAAAATATACTTAGCTTATTTTAAGTGAAAAGTATCTACTACTTATATTTTTCAGATAAAAAAAAATATATAAATAATCAGAATATAATCTATTATAATAGAAAAAGTAAATAAAAGCAAGATATCAAGATAAAGATTAAAGAAAAATTATAAGATAAGTATAACTTAAGTATTTTCAAAGATAATTAAATTATTACTATTTAAGTACATTTATTTTATATTTAAAAGCAGAAATATTTATACATTTTTCAAATTTCTATCTAAACTTATTTGCTACTTTAGTTTATAATTACAAACTTTAGGATAAAAAATCAATAAATAAATAAGTAAAATAAAGAGATAAGATATATGTGATAAGTTATAAAATAATATAAATAATAAAATAAAATAAAAAGATAAGATAAATATTCTAAAAAGAAAAAGATAATAATAAAAATAAAT
>CAJVPS010002922.1:0-11201 GCA_910591765.1 Ambispora leptoticha
CTAATAACTTAATTAAATAAGACAGAATTAAAATTTTATTTTAAAAAAATAATTTATTAATATTTATCTGAGGTATGAATATTTTTGTACTGATCCATATCTTATTAAGTCATAATATGTAGTTAAATTCATTGTGTTGAATTAATCAGATTTGAATAATCTATTTAATTAATTATCCAGTAAAAGTTATTTCAAATAATTTGTTAATTAAATGAGTTTAGTATTCTACTCTTGTGAATATATTCTTGAGAGTATATCTGTATTTTAATTAATTTTTCTAGCTTTATAAGTAATAATAAAATTATATTCCATCATGATCATTATCCATCTTGAAATTCAGGATTTAGGATTAACTTGTTTAGTAAATAATTAATAAAGTATATTATGATTAATAATAATTTCAAAAGGAGATTCAAGAAGATAATATCAAAATTATCTAATAGCTCAGACTATAGCCAGAACTTTTTTTTCAATAATACTATAATTCTTTTATGCTAGTTTGAGTAAAATACTTGCATAGACTACAACAAATTTTCTTTCTTTATTATTTTTTTAAGATAATATTATATTAAGTTCAGAATCAGAAGTATCAGTATATAGATAGAAGTTCTTAGTAAAATCAGGATAAATTAAGATTAGAATAGAAATGAGTTTTTCCTTCAAAGTCTAAAATGTATTCTCTTGGTTTACAGTTTAAATAAAAATAATATTATTCTTTAAAAGTTTAAATAGAGATATTGCTATCTGTGAGAATCTTTTGATAAATTTTCTGTAATATCCAGCTAGTTCTAAAAATGATCTAAGCTTTTTAATAGTTATTGATATAGAAAACTCTTGAATTCATTGAATAGTTGAGAGATCAGATAAAATTTTATCTTGAGTTATGATATGTTCTAGAAAGAGCAAATTATTTTGAATAAAGTTATATTTTTCTAAATTAAGTTTTAATCTAGCTTCTCTAATTCATTAAAAGACTTTTTATAAATATTCTAGATATTCTTCTCAAGTTTTTGAATATATATTTATATTATTAATATAGATCATGACAAATTTCTAATTATAATCTTCAAGTATACTATTCATAATTTGTTAAAAAATAGCTAATATATTACAAAGTTCAAAAAATATGACTTTGAATTTGTATAATTTTTTTCTTGAAATAAATATTATCTTTTTAATATCATTTTGATTTGCTAGTAACCAGATGTAAGATTCATGAATGAAAATCATTTTGCATTTTCAAGATTATTTATTATTTTATTAATTTATGATAAAAGATAGATATTCTTCTTGATAAATGTATTGAGTTTTCTGTAGTTAACACAAAATCTTTTCTTGTCATTTTTCTTTATTGCTACTATAATAGATGAGATTCAAGAACTATTAGATTTTTGAATAATATCTGCATCTAACATTCATTAGATTTCATTATAAATAAATTCTTGATCAGGTATAGTTATTCTGTAGATCTTTTAATAGATAGACTTTTTATTTTAGTATCAATTGAATGTTGAATAATATTAGTTCATTCAAGTTCATTAAGATTTGATATAAAAATATCTTTATATACTTATAGTAAATTATATAAAGCATCTTGTTATTTAAGTATTAACTCTCTTTGTTCAACTATTTTTTCAATTTTCTCTTTGTTTAGAAAGTATACTTCTATTTTATTTTTTCTAGTTGATCCAAATTCTTGAATTCCACAAGATGATTCTTCTAATTCTTTTCTAATATCTATAAACTTCATTTCTTTAATTAGAGCAAGTTATAAAAAGACTACTTGAATAATTCATTCATTATATTAGATTTCATAAGATTTATTAGAATTGTTATATAAAAGAATTCTTATATTTCTAGTATATCTAGCATTAATAGTTTCTTCTTTAACTTCTATTTCTTTCTTGATTAGTAATGATCAAGATATTAGTTAACAAACAGTTCCTATAGAAACTTCAATTGACAAATAAAAATTAATTATAATTGTTTAGTGAGATTAAATCAGGATTGTTTCTTCTTCAGGATATCTAAGATCAAAGCCTGCATTATATTCATAAACTCATTCAGGTATTTTTTTGTTATCTTTATCATTATAAATTTTGATTATTAAATTTACTGACTATTCTTTGAGTTGTTCTTTTTTTTCTACTTCATCTTTATAGTTTTCAGATACTATATAATATTCTTTAGAATTTCTTCAATTAAATCATAGCACTATCTTCAGCTTCTTCTTCTTTTTCTGAATCTGAATATTTTTCTTTCAGTGATTTTTCAATCTATTCAGATCATACATAATCATTACAAGTATCTGAATTACAAGGAATCAAATATTCATTACAAAGTTTTATATTAATATATTCTAATTGAGCAAGTTATTTTCTTCAGAAAGAAGATAGTTATTGATAGATAATCAGAAAGATTTCTTGAACTGATACTTCTTCAGAATTATTATAAGTAATATATTATATTTCTTCTTCTTTATCATAGTTAGTGATATATCTGGCAAGTATTACTTTCCTAATTTTTTAATTCTTAATAAATATTTAATAAATTATCATCACTTCATAATTTTCTGATAATATCATTATTTTTTTATCAATTACTATAATTAAATATACATATGCATTACTCAGTATAGTCACAAAAATATTTAATCTCAGATAACTTCAAGAAAGTATCTAGCTTCATCTCAAAGTCCATAGTAATCACAGGTAGGTAAGTTGAGTTGTTGTTGAATAAAGTAATTAGAATAATATTGCTTTTCAGATTTATTTTTATTTCTAGCCTTTGAAATAGTTTCACTATCCACAAAATATTTACAATGTAAATATTTAGATATTCTTTCTTCTAATTTCAATTTTCATAGAGCTTTACTTTTAGAAAAGTATTTTTCTTCTATAATTAGTATCTTTTCTGATTCTCTGGTATATTCTATTTTTAATCATCAATCTTTAGTTTCATTTTGAGATAAAATTATTAATAGATTATTTAGGATATTCATATTAATATTAATCCAAATAACTAAATTATCAAAATATTAAGGATATTCATGTTTAGGTATTGATAATTTATGATAGCACTAATATTCAGCTGCAGATCCTCTCCAATCAAAAGTCTATTAAGAACTTTGATAGTAAGTCTGTTGAAATTTCCTTTTCAATTTCAAGTATTTTTCTCAGGTGAGAGTGATATTCTTGACTTGTATTTCTTTTTCAAAGATTTTAATATTTTTAACTTTAGGAATTAAGTTTATTGTCATGTAAAAAACTCTTTCAAAGTTTACATTATTAAATTATCTAGATGATGTGTAAATTTGAATCCAGAATTTATCAGATATTTAACAAAGAAAATTATAATCTTTTAAGTCTTGATCTTTAATTTTGAACTTATCATCAGTAGTTTTACTTGAGAATATTTCAGAGTTATTATCATTATCTTTAGATTAAGCATTTTATTATTCATGAATGAATTTAATTGATACTCTTTCTTCTTCTCCATTCCAGTCAAATATCATTATATTTTTCTTGAGATTAATTTTAGCATTGATCTTATTTAACTAATCTATTTCTATTATAAGACTATAGGTTCAAGTTTCAGTAATATTCACTTTTACTAGAATTATGATTCTATTAATAATAATAGAAAAGTTATTTATTACTTCTAATAGTTACTTAGAATATTCATTAATATCAGATATAAAGATATTTGATTTTTGTTAAATTTTTATTCCAAGTTATTTGAGAAATTCATAGCTAATAACACATCCTGATGCTTTAGTATCAACAATTAAATTTACAAGAGTTTTGTCAATTTTAGCTTTATATCAGATTGAGATTATTTTGATCTTCTAGATGAATATTATTTTTTATTTAAGTTTCTTTTGTAATTTCTTCCTTATTCCTTTTAATATTCAAATTCTCTATTTAGGTGATATTTTGATAAGTTGGGTTATAATAATGTTAGCTTTCTGTAATGTTAAATCCTTAAGTATATTATAAGTTTTTGCTTTCTTTATAAGAATTAGAAGATAAGCTCTTTCTTTCTTTTGTTTCTTCTTTTCTAAATTGATCTTGTCTTTTTCAGATACTTTTGATAAGGATTGGATAACTTCATTTTTTTTCACTTTTTTCCTTCTCTTTGATAACTCTTTAGTATTTTTTTTCTCTAGCTAAATAATCATAAGTTACTAGTAATAAAAAATTAGATTAAGTAGATATATCACTTGAAGAACCACTAGCAGTTGCTTGCAAAGTAACTGTTAAATTTTGAATTTGGATGAGAAAAGAAGTGATATTCAGATTTTAAGAATTGTTAGGTTGCTAATTATTATTTTGAATATTCTGATTTTGCTAATTGTTATTATTACTATTATTATTTTGATTTTGATTATTCTAATTTTATGAGATATTTTGATTATTGAATTGCTAATTTATAGGCAGAGAGTTATTTAGATAAACTTTACTGACATATCCTTTTTCTTTATAACTGTAATAGGTAATGGTGGATCTGTTATTTGGCTGATTTTATTACTAATTATTATTATTATTCTGATTATTATATCTTCTGTCAGATTTTACATGATCTAATCTATTGATTAAATCTTGCAAGATCTTAGCTAGAATACTCTATTCATCAGTTAGCTAAGCTTGAGTTTGATGATAAGTTTGTTTGAGTAGATCTGAATCAGCTTCTTTTATAGCTATTTTGAAGTCATATAACCATTCAATTAGATTTTAATCATTATCTTTAAATTTATAAATTAAAATAAGAATCTTCTCTATTCTTTGAATTTTTATAGATTGAGTTAATTCTTCAAGAGCTTGAATGAGACTATCCATTCTATATTACATGGTAGTTTTTATTTTTGGTTGAGTCTTTTAAGATTGAATTTGTTTGATTATAACTATTAGTTCTTTTGAATCTTCTGAATCACTACTTTTATATTTTGATTTTGTTGATTAATTAGTTGAGAAGGTTTCAAAGTTATCTGTTTCTTCAAGAACAAGAAAAATATTGTTAACTAAATAGATCTGTTATTTAACTATAATTTTACTTCTAAATACAAAGATATTTAATAACTTGATAATTTTTCTTTGAAGTTGGTTAGGTATAAGATTTTGCTGAACTATATTATAAAGAGTTTCTGTAAGAGTCTGTTATGAGAGATCATGTGATATTCTTGAGTCTAAATAAGAAAATTTATAAATCTTCTATCTGAATTTTTATTTGCAGGAAAATAATAAGAATAATAATTATATGATTCAATATAAAATGAGAATTCTCAAGAATTTTCTCTGTTATATTTACTAAGATATAGATTGATTGAGAGACTAATAAAAGAATAATATGTACTCATAAACTAATTAATTAATTAGATAACAAATACTTCAAGAGTAGTTAATTCTTAAAATAATAAAATAAATATTAAATAAAAATAATAAAAATAAATTAAATGGAATCTCTAGATAGATAAGATCCACAGAAAGAATATCAAATATTACAAACTATACTCTAGAAGATAGGTTTTATCACAAATATAATTTATAATAAGTTTTAAGGATGAAGACTGAATTATTTATAAAGGTAAAGAGAATTATTATTATTCTAAAGATTTTCTAGTATCAATACTTATAAGTACTGGATTAATACAAGACAAAAATAAAATAAAATAAAAATATAAAGATGAAGTTGTAATTATAATTACTAAACTAAGAGTAGGTATCAAAAACTAAAATAATAAATGCTTATAACTAAAATAACAAATATCAAATATAATAAATACAAAAACTAAAGTAACAAATATTAACTCTAAAGTAATAAATACTAAACTAAGCTTTTATATATGAAAAAGCTTACAAGAATCTTCTAAATCAAATAAATATACTTGGCTTATTTTAAGTAGAAAATATCCATTATCTAAGTTTTTTAGGCAAGAAAAACTTGTAAATAACCAGAATATAATCTATTATAATAGAAAAGATAAATGAAAGCAAGATATCAAGGTAAAAATTAAAGAAAAATTACAAGATAAGTATAACTCAAGTATTATTAAAGATAATTAAATTATTACTATTCAAGTATATTTATTTTAGATCTCAGAGCAGAGATATTTATACATCTTTGAGATTTTATAAGTTTCTATCTAAACTTATTTACTACTCAATTACAAATCTTGAGGCAAAAGATCAATAAATGAACAAGTAAAATAAAGAGATAAGATACATATGGTAAGTTAAATGATATTACAAATAATGAAATAAAATAAAAAGATAAGATATATATTCTAAAAAGAAAAGATAAATAATAAAAATAAATGAAATTCATTGCTGAATCATTTCTAAAATATTTCTGAACTATTATTAAACTATTTGTGAATTGTTATTAATTTCAGAGTTAATTGTTCATTAATAATCTTAAAATATTACAAAAATATTGCAAGAATATTGCAAAAATATTATTGAATTGTGATTAAATCTATAACTAATACATTAATTATATTATTCAAAATCATATATCTTCTAAAAATCAATTGATTTGCTGAATTTTCCAAGTTTGAAAAATTATGAAATTAAAGAAATTTATGTTACTATAGTAATATTATATAATTTCAAAGTAGTTATCAAAGCTAATAGAATTATCAATAAAAAAAAGATTAAAATAGTAAGAGAATATTTAGAAAAATCAGTTGCTATCTGATTTAACTAATAATTTATTAGTAACACTCTTAAATTAAATAATTGAAAAAATGATGATTATGATAAATATAATTTTACATATTAATTTATTTTTAAATTTTATTCATCTTATAAGATATAATAATGACAAAATAAATTAGAATTATTAAAATAAACTAGAACTATAATAGAAGAATATATAAATCAATTCATGAAACTTAGAAGTAAAGTTAATCCAGAATAGATCTATCTGGAAGAATATAAAATTTAAATTTTTAAAAAAGGTCTCAAATCTGAAATTTGAAAATAGATTAATCTGAATGTTAAAAATACTATGAAAAATATTATTAAAATAGCAAAGAATATTAAAGAAACTGATTCAGATTCCTTAGAACAAATCTATCATCAGATATAAGCTTAATCAACTAGTAAATAAAGTGCTCTAGTTAAGATTTGCAAGATCTAATTAATAAGTTAAATCATATAGAATCTGATAGAAAATATAATAATCAAAATAATAATAATAATTAATAATGAAATTAGTCAAGAAATAAATCCAATATTACTTACTATAGTTATAGAAAAAAAATCATATTAATAGAGTATGTTTAATTGTCTTCTAATTTGAAAATTAATAGCCTAATAATTAAAATATTTCTCAAAATTAAAATAATTAAAATTAAAATAATAATAGTAATAATAATAATTAACAAAATCAGAATATTTGAAATACTAATTAGCAATCTAATAATTCTTAAAATCTGGATACTACTTCTCTTTTAATTCAAATTCAGAATTTAATAGTAGCTTTGCAAGTATTTGATAGTAATTTATCAAATAACTTATTTATTCAATCCAGTTTCTTATTACTAGTTACTCATGATTATCTGACTAGAGAAAAAAAATAAGCTAGAGTTACAAAAGAAGAAAAAAGTGAAAAAGAAAATAAAGTCACTTAACTCTTATCAAAAGTATCTAAAGAAAATAAGATTAATTTGAAAAAGAAGAAATGAAAGAAAGAAAGAGTATATCTTCCAGTTCTTATAAAGAAAGCAGATATCTATAATATACTTAAAGATTTGACCTCTTAAAAAGCCAATATTATCATTACTTAACTTATTAAGATCTTATTTGAATAAAAAATTTAAATATCAAAAGGAATGAGAAAGGAATCACAAAAGAAATTCAAATGAAAAATAATATTTATTCAGAAGATTAAAATAACTTCAGTCTGGTATAAAGTCAAGATTAACAAGACTTTTGTAGACTTAATCATTGATACTAAAATATTAAAATATGTCATTAGTCATGAATTTTTCAAATAACTTAAAATGAAGATTCAATGAAAATTCAATATTATCATATCTAATATTAATAGATATTTCAAATAATTACTAGGAGTAATTAATAACTTCTCTATCACTATCACTATTAATAAAATCATAATTCTAGCAAAAGTGAATATTATTAAAGCTTGAACTTACAGTTTTATAATAGAAATAAACTGATTAAATAAAATTAATGCTAAAATTGATCTAAAAAAAATATAATAATTTTTAACTGAAATGGAGAAGAAGAAAGAGTATTAATTAAATTCATTTATGAATAATAAATTACTTAATCTGAAAATAATAATGATGATTCTGAAATATTCTCAAGTAAAATTACTAATGATAAGTTCAAAATTAAAGATCAAGATTTAAAAGATCATAATTTTCTTTATTGAATATCTAACAAATCTTGAACTCAAATTTATATTTCATCCAGATGATATAATAATATAGATTTTGGAAAAGTTTTCTAAACTTGATTTCAAAAATTAGAAATATTAAAATTTATAAAGAAGAAATACAAGTTAAAGATATTACTTTTATTTAGAAAGAATACTTAAAATTAAAAAAAAAATTTAGCAAATCTATTATTAAAGTTCTTAATAAACTTTTGATTAGAGAGAATTTACTACAGAATATTGGTGTTATTATAAATTATTAACTCTCAAATATAAATACTCACAATACTTTAATAATTTAGTTATTTGAATTAATATTAAAATGAATATTCCAAATAATCTTTTAATAATTTTATCTCAAAATAAAACTAAAGACTGATAATTAAAAGTAAAATATATCCAAGAATTAGAAAAAATATCTATCACAAAGGAAAAATTCTTTATTAAAAGTGAAGCTTTAAGAAAATTGAAAATAGAAAGTGGAATAGTTAAATATTTATATTATAAATACTTTGTGAATAGTAAAACTATTTCAAAAGCTCAAAATGAAAATAAATTTAACAAGCAATACTATTTTGATTACTTTATCTAATAATAACTTAATTTATCTATCTGTAATTACTATGGATTTTAAGATGAAGCTAGATACTTTCTTAGAGTAATCTGGAAATATAATAAAGTAAAATATTTTTGCAATTATACTGAATAATATATATATATATGTATTTAATCATATTGATTAGTAAAAAAATAATAATACTATTAAAAAATTAAGAAGTAATAATAATTTATTAAATATTTATTAATAATATAATGAAATTAAAAAAATATTCTTGTCTGATATATTACTGAATATGATAAAGAAGAAAAGATACAGTATATTACTTATGATAAATCTGAAGAAATATTAGCTCAAGAAATCTTTTTGATCATCTATCAATAATTATTTTTTTCTTAAAGAAAATAATTGGCTTAATTGGAATATATTAATATGAAATCCTGCAATAAATATTTAATTTCTTGTGATTCTAATACTTGTAATAATTATATATAATCTGAACAGATTAAAGAACTACTGGAAAAAAAATATCCAAAATCAGAAAAAGAAAAGAAAGCTGAAGATAATAATTATGATATAATTGAAGAAATTCTAAACAAATATTATGCAATATCTGAAAAAGATGAAAATAAAGTAGAAAAAGAAGAAAAACTTGAAGAATAATTAGCAAATTTAATAATTAAAATTTATAATAATAAAGATAAAGAAAAATATTTGAATGAGTCTATGAATATGATACAGATTTTGATCTTAAATATCCTAGAGAAGATTAATTCTAGTTTAATCTCATTAAATATTTATGATTAATCTTTATTTAATAATTAAAATTCTTATAGAAACTATTTGTTAATTAATATCTTAATTATCATTAGTCAAAAAAGGAATTTAAGTTAAAAAAGAAATTATTGATACAGAATATATTAGAAATATTAGAGTTTTTTTATATGACAATTCTAATAAATCTTATAAAATCTAACTAAATAAATGAATTATTCAAGCAATCTTCTTATAGCTTATTCTAATTAAAGAAATGAAGTCTGTAGATACTAGAGAAGAGTTAAGAGAATTATCTTGTAAAACTTAAAAATTTAGATTAACTGAAAAAAATAAAATGAAAGTATACTTTTTAGATAAAGAAGAAATTAAAAAAATAGTTAAACAAAAAGAATTAACTATTGGATAACAAGATATCTTACATAACTTATTATAAGCATATAAAGATATTTTTATATCAGATCTAAATGAACTTAGATAAATCAATATTATTCAAAACTTAATTAGTATTGAAAATAAAAAGTTTATCTATCAAAAGATTTATAAAATAATAATATCTGATCAAGAATTTATTCATAATAAAATCTAATGAATATTAAATACAAATATTATTCAAAAATCTAATAGCTTCTGAATTTTACCTATTATAGTAATAGTAAAGAAAAATAGCAAGAAATAATTTTATGTTGATTACAGAAAACTTAATATTCTTACCAAGAAAGATGTCTATTCTTTATTATGAATTGATGAAATAATAGTTAATCTTGAAAATGCAAAATGATTTTTATTTATGAATCTTACATCTGATTATTAATAAATTAAAATAGAATTATTCAGTATAGAAAAGATAGTCTTTATTTTAAGAAAAAGATTATATAAATTCAAAGTTATATCTTTTGAACTTTGTAATATTTCTATAACTTTTTAATGAGTTATAAATAATATACTTGAAAATTATAACTAGAAATTTATTATAATTTATATTGATAATATAAATATATACTCAAAAACTTGAGAAGAATATCTATCATATTTATAATAAGTTTTTTAATAAATTAAAGAAGCTGAATTAAAACTCAACTTAGAAAAATATAATTTTACTTGAGATAACTTATTCTTTCTAGAATATATTATAATACAAGATAGGATTTTATCTGATTATTTAACTATTTAATGAATTCAAGAGTTTCTTATCTTAATAAATATTAAGAAATTTAAATCATTTTTGAGACTAGCTGAATATTACAAGAAATTTATTAAAGGATTTTTACAAATAACAATATTACTAAAGATAGCTAACTTCTCAATTATTTATTTAAATTTTAATAGTTATGATTTTTATTGGTAGTTGTAACATATATATTGCAATTAGCTGCAATTATATCATTAATAATATTATCAGTTTTAGCCAATCAAATTTTAGATATTATATTATTATATAATTTTAAATAAATAACTTTAATTT
>CAJVPS010002923.1:0-11200 GCA_910591765.1 Ambispora leptoticha
GTAATACTTTATTTATTATTAAATTAAAGTATAATAAAATAATTAAAATAGTATAAAAAGTTAATTTAAATTATTCTAAAGATTGATTAAAATTTGAATGATTTTTATTAGAAATAATTATTTAATTTTATATTAATGTACAAATCTTTTTGCACCAACTCATAATTATGATATTATAATTAAAAAAGATTATATTTTTTATAATAAAATTAAGAAAAAATATTTAAATTATAAGCATCAAATCTGAAAAGAAAATATCTTATTTATGTTAATATTAAATTTAATATCAAAAAAATATTTTTATAATAAAATAATATATTAAAATATTTAAAAAATAAATAATAAGAATAAAATAATATGTTATTAATTATAAAAATTTTACTTATAAAATAAATAAAATATATAAATCTATTAATTATTACTTTGCTATATTGATCAAAAGACTAAATAAATGAAATAAAACTCATTTTTATAATAATAAATATATAAATTATATTTATAAATCATTTATAAATCAGTTATTTTTAAATAAGCAGAAAAAATAAACTAAGTTTTACAATTTAATTAAAATAATATTATTACTAAAAAGAGTAAAATAATTGTTAAATTATATAATAATACTATACCAAGATATAAAGTTATCAATATCAAGAGATTTATTTTCTCTAATAATTTATTATTCTTAGATTCCAAAATCTAATCTCAAATGAAAGAGATTATAAAAAATATTAAAGAATTAAATTATTATGGCTTTGTTATCTCTATACAATTAGAAAAAGAAAACAAATTGATAAATGAAACAGAAAAAAGAGTAAATAATGATAAGATATTGATGATGAATCAGAAAAGATACCAATTAAAACACATTAATTATGATTTTATTTTCTAAATAAAAAAAGAAGGAAGAAGATCATGAGTAGAAAAAATAATTAAAAGGAATGGTCAAATGCTAGAAACTATGGATAATAAAAGAATTGCTGAAAAATAAGAGACCCAGAAACTTACTATTGAAAATGAAATAAAAGAATTAGCAGAAATTAAGCAAAACAAAATATCTTTTCTTTAATTAATTCTAAGTACTTTATTTACTATTGGAATAATCTTAATAGTTTATATGCTAATACTAAGAAAGAGAAATTAAAATGTCATCCTAATTGCACTTGATATCAGATGTTCACTTTGTCTGGTTTTGTTGCAGCACATCCTATATAATGGTGAGCATTAAAGCAAGATAAGCTATTTAGCTGATTTAGTCACAATATGTCATATTTGATCAGCAGCACATGATTTAAAAAAAAATGCCATTATTCACATAATGATAATAAAAAAAATCATTCTTGTAAGTAAAAAAAATTCTTGCTAAATGAAATTTGCCTTTCTCCATAATATCATTTCTTTCTGTTCTTCCCTCTAACATTATTTTCATTTTTTTATACTCTTTAGAATAATATAATTTACAAGTTTCTTGAGCATTCTCAAAAATATTAATTATATCTAATGCATTATAACCAGATATGGGCACTCTGGCCTGCCAAAATGACACTTTCTAACTTAATTTATAATTTTTATGTTTTCTAATCAGAATTATATAGTTATTCTTCAGCTCTTGTTACTTCATGTTGAACTTCTGTAAGCATTTTTTTAATATTGATAAAGCATTTAAACTTCTTCTCAAAGAATTCAATAAGAAATAGATATTTATTAACAATATATGGACTAGGTTTAATGGAAATAAATTATCAAATAGAAGCAAGTGGAAAACATATGTATGCAGACTCTCAAAACTCTAATAATCGAGTAGACACAAAGTTAATATTCTCCCTAATAAACTTTGAACAACTTAGAAGTGTTCTTCAATCAAGTGTGTGACTAGAATTAAAATCACTTGATTTGTGAACAAGATCTAAATTGAAAATTATAAAGATTCTCCTGCTCACTCTCATTCAATCAAAGAAAGTAACATATAAAAATGGTTAAGATTTATTAAAGACATGATAGCTAATGAAGCTATAAAGAAGTATAAGTCCTCTGTAATTACTAACATAGTCTAAAAACAATTTTTTGAATCACATGAAAACTCTGACATAGAATATCTTAGAACTTGAGAAGTTACAAATATTAAATTGAAACTCATAGATCTAATAATCTCATATCTCATCAGAGATGTCAATCTAAATACTGATGTTCAGAATGCATATAAGTTTTTAATTCAAAAAAAAATCATATTGAATTCTTTTTTATTTAAATATTATATCAAGAGCTATATTTCACAAGTTCCATACAATTAGAGAATCTAATATATTATGGATGGTTATCATTGATCAATTCCACTTATAATATCAACAAGCATGATTGGCACTTGTTTACAATTTATGTTCAGAATGGTTGTGATTATTGGTGTATGAGTGTGTATTTTTTTACTAGTAATAAGAATAGTACCATAATTACAACAGGATTGAAAATAATCCAAAAATTTATTCCCTGATAGAGATCAAGATATATGTTACTTGATCAAAGCAGCATGGAAGCTAACAGAATTATGATCACCTTTTCTGGTCTCTGTGTAGGAGAGCAAGAATGCAATATTCTCCTATGTACTATTCATATTGTTTAAACATAGATAAAAAATATTTATCATAGACCAACTCTCAATAAAATGATTCAAGTGATACACAAAAAAACTCAGATTGGTTGTAAAGTACTTGTTCAGGACATGATAATTACATATTTTTTACAAGCCAACACCAAGTATATTTCCCAAAATTACTTGAAGAATTTGAAAAAGTGGATATTCTGGACATAACAGCATTCATCTTTTCTCCTTCAAGTAACTTTGACGAATCTTCTCAAGTCCTATCATAGCAAACTCAAAACAAGAACTTCTATTACGCATGATATCATTGGTAGATTAATTTTTTGTTTCTTTTTTTTTTGCTTTTTTTTGATTTTTCTTCTTATCATTCATTCTTTATTTTTCCTTCCCATCATTCATTCTTTATTTTCATCTCTTCTTATCATTCATTCTTTATTTTCTCCTCTTCTCATCATTTGTTCTTTATTATCATCATTCATTTTTTATTTTCCCTCTCTTCTCATCATTCATTCTTTATTTTTCTTCCCTTCTCATTATTCATTCTTTATTTTTCCCTCTTCTTATCATTTATTCTTTATTTTCATCTCTTTTCATCATTCATTCTTTATTTTTCTTTCTTCTCATCATTTATTCTTTATTTTTGCCCCTTCTCATCATTTATTCTTTATTTTCCCTCCCCTTTCTCTTATTTTTTACTTGTTCTTTTTCCTCCTTATCATTTTCCTTTTTTTTTTTATTCTTCTCTTTCATTCTTCTCTCTCTTTATTGTTTTTCTTCTTTACTTCTTTTTTATTTCTTTGATCTTTGCCCATTTCTTTCTATTTATTATTTTTTTTTATTTTGATTCATTTTTGCTTCTTTATTATTTTTAGGTACATGCCATATGATCTTGAAACTTGATGAAAAGAAGAAAATAATAGCAAAAGAAGTTACCATTAATTTTCGCACAAAAACAATATCTATTGCTAATATAAATTCAGCGGTTCTTGCTAAGATCCACAAATTCCCCTTTTCAATTCAGAAGCTCATCACAAAAGAGGCACATGCAGTCTTAAAATGATTACAAGAAGAAAAAAATACATCAAACCTCTTGGTTGCGGAGTGTGATTATAAATTCTTCAATTACTATCTCCTGCTCTGTTGCTATATTTTTCATGTGTAACTCTGTAACGATGCTGATATTTTGATACCAGAAGTGTGAAGAAGTTTCCAAGAAACTTTGGAGGAAAGTGGCTTGAAGATATACCAGTCTTGCAGTTTGATGGAAATACTCCAATCTCAATCAGAAATGGAGACAGCTGTAGAAAAAAATTGTTTAATAATGAACAAATTATTTGAAAGGGCAAGAGATCAATATTATCATTTGGCGGATCAGGGCAATATAGAAGAAGTGATGAGATTCATTAAAAATTTAGAAGAGGCTTTGATACCTGTTCTTTAGTAAGAAATATTTTATTATAATACAAAAAAACAATAATTTTAGTTCTCCCCCTTATTTTTATGCTTGTACATGCTTTTAAGAATATTTAATATACAATGAAATTCCTATGTTTATGTGAAATTTTTAAGCAAATAATAAAATTTTAAGCAATAATTACTACAGAGACTACATTCAGAGCTCATTTTAGCGATGAATTGATAATCAAATTTTACATTGTTAAATTGAAACAAGGAGTCACTAATAAGTAGTTGTGAAGAATCACTTTGAGTGATCTGTATCGTCTCTTCATTGCGTAATTACTATTGTCCAACTTCCGCCCCCTCCACACGATCATAATATCGAATTTAGCGTGCCGTGTATATAGTTAGAATACTTTTTTTAAAAAAATTACCTTTGATTTTGCAGCCGTTGTTGGTCGGGTTTTAATTTACCAATCAAATGGTAAGATCATGTGAATCATGTGCCGCTGATCAAATGTGGCGTAATGTGGCTAAACCGGCTAAACGGCTTGCCTTGCTTTTAACGAACCCCCATATAATACTCTTCGAGGTTATGTGTTTTATAACATACAAGCCACATTAAGTCATATGTTCTAATTTCAACGATAAAATTTTCCGGGCCGGAGAAAAAAGTCAAGTCATGTGTTTATAATGCACAAGCCACATGCCCGAGCTTATTTGGTGAAAACCTAGAACATCTATATTTGTTCATTATCGATATACACTTGGCTCTGGTTTAGATCCCATTATCTTTTTTGTTAATAACGCCTAACACGATTTCCGATAAAATTCAATTTTGACCCAATTTTTTTATAACCCGAATTTCTCTTGTCCAGAATATTTTCAATATTATTTAACTGGAAATAATGTCTTTTTAGATTATTTCTGGATTAATTTTATATAATAATTAATTTTTTGTTTCTAAATTGATAGCATAATCATTTCTTATATTAGATATTTTCTGAGGAATTTTCTAATTTATCGCTGATTTAATATTCTCAAAGAAATTTTATTTTATTATAAACATATTTATGTATAATTATTTACATAGATCCATTTTAGAGCTTAGTCGATCATGTGGTCAATCCCCTTAAATTTTCAGCGCACCTATTAATGGCTTTAATGATTTTTAAGGTCGGGTAAGGGTAATGGTTAATGTTAGAGTACAAGGTTATATGTAAAATTGCCATCGCGACATTGGTTTTTTTTGTAATATTCTTTTTTTCATATCTTGTGTCGGATTTGTTTTGCCGGGTTGGTCAAAAATTTGCGCATTCCTATTGGGCATAGATCACATGATAGACTACGCACCATTTTTTGATTCTATTGGTCAGTCAAGTTGATTCAGGATGTTTGACCAGATTGAGATCCAAACTAGATCTAATTCATAATTTCCAACGCACAACATATTCACAATTTAATCACATACAGCATATAAACTCGTAAGCACAACATGTACATGTTTTGCAGGTAAGTTTTGAATCTCAAAATTATTAATAATCTTACTTTATTTTTTATTTTGACATTTATAATGATTTTTACGTGTCATGTTAAATAGGTAATATAGATGAACTGTATATATATAGAAATATATAATTAATGTATGTCTTGAATAGGTAAAAAAAAGGAAATAATGCCAAAAGACAATAAAAGAGAATAACAATGAAACAAGACACCAGGCTTGATCCAAATAATAAAAATGATTAGATTGGGAATTCAGGGAAATTAACTCAAGAAAATTAAGAAAAAGAATATTGAATAACGTTAAGCTCTCATGCGCAGCCAGATAATCGATTGTATATACTAATCTTTAGCGTTTATTAACTTCAGCTTGACGTTTCTCGTTCTCTATAAAATCTTCTCAGGTAATCTTCTGCCTCTTTGTATTCTTCTTTTACGCCCTTTAGTAAAGGTTCAATTTTCCGCAATGCTAGTTCTTCTGAGATGCTTTTTGTTCCCGTCTCATCTTTTAGATTACCATAATGTTGCAGCTTCTCACATGATGCTTTTACCTTTATTAAACCAATTGCTGCTGAGCTACCCTTTAAGAAATGACCAAGTTGAGACAACTTATTGAGATCCTTTGATTTCCTATAAAATGTTCATTCAATTATATTATTATTTTTCACATGGTTATTTATATATAAGCAATTTCAATTCAATATTATATTTCTTTGAAAAATACGAGATCGAATTAAACTTGAACAAGTAAACATACAAAGCTTTATCCATCTCACCGAAAGTAGATTCTGCTTGATCAAAGTAATTCAGTATTATAGACCTTGAAAAATCATCGTCGTCATCGTCCATTTCTACTAGCTGATCAAAGACTTCATGATCAATAAGGTCTGAAGATTCTGTACTATCAAAAACAGGACTCTTGTTGGTATCAACAGTGTTTGAAAGAGTAGTAATTTCGATTTCTTCATCCTATTTATGTTAATATTTTATCAGTTTATCAGATAATTTTCAAAGAAATCACCAATATTTCGACTTAATTTTGTTAAAAATAACACATTAAATGTCAATTAACCTCGGAAGAGCATAAAGAAGGTGTAGGCGTTGGTGTGGAGGGCATTATTTTGTCGAATGGAAAAAAGATTTAAATGTGACTGCTTGTTGCAAGTCCCAATATTTTTACGCAAGGGTTGAAAATTGATGGTCTAGACATTATTTTGCTTGTTTCTAAGACAGTGAAACTACAACAGTAGGTGGATTCTATGCTCTATGACATCATTTTAGATACTATACAATTAACTAATGATAGTGCCCGCTGTCAAGTACATATCTTTCTTATATTGTCATTTTACCTATGACAAAACCTTATCGTTATGACGTAATGTCACAGGAAAATCACCAATCTAAATCTACAAGATTTTTTTTATTTACGAGATCATTTAAAATTAAAATAATTAATTTCTGACCCTGGCAGCTATTATATAGTTTAACACCTCACCTCAAATTTTAAATTCTATTTACAAATAAAAAAAATACTTAGAGTCCTTACCTGTTTAATCTAGATACGTGTAACAATCACTTGATTAATATTACGAATAGCTTGATAACTTCAAAAAAATCATGATCTTACCTAAACCCTTAATTATCTCTTTCACTGTGTCATTTTTAGATTCATTCGCTAAACCTATCAAATTAATAATGGTAACAATAATTAGAGATCGGAAACCGGATTTAATTTGCTCATTATCGGATTTAAACCTGTTTATATTAAATTAAATTCGGTTCCACCCTCTAATAAATAATAACATTCTTATTACTTTTATGAATTCGCTTACCTTCACTTTCCAATAGCGGAAAAGTAGTTTCAGAACGTTTTCTTACAAGAGATTTTTTATTTTTCTCTATCGTCATCAATAATTTAGGCACTGAAAATTACATTATTACTATCAAGATCTCATGTCACAAAAAAGCAAATAGAATTTATACGAACATACTTAGCACACGCATCTTATTTAGTTCAATAGCCAACGATCCTTTTCGATCAACCAGATTTTGTTGAATAGCATGTGTATTGTGTAATGGACTTAATTGTTCTCGTAGATGCTAATATAAATTAACGTTTATTACCACAGGCTTATGATCATTCATCTTCTGAGAATATTCTTACCTTCAAATATTCATATTTTTGTTTTGTTTCCATGATTTTATTAAGAAGATTAGATACATTGAGACGATGTTCTGAATATCTTAAAAAATGCAAGAAATATGCGATCATATTAGTATCACATAAGAGCTGAGAGATAAAATTCTAAGATTTTACCGTTCAATTATTTCCAGAGAATGATCATTTTGTGCTGGCCATTCTTCGGGTAAAGATAAGATCCATCTAAGAATATCCAATAAAATTTAATAAGATTCTTGATTTTACACTAAACTAAAAAAAAACTCACTTGAAAGAAGTTGTTTCGGTAATATCTATTTTCATTTGAGAAGCTATTTCTTCACGTTCTCGTTCTTCTTGAAGTAAAAATATTTGTTCAAGTAAATGACTAATTGCTTGTTGATTAAAAGTTTCCGAACACTGTTTACGAATACAAGTATTCACTATTTAAATGATAACGATGATAGTAAGAGATAAACATAAGAGGTAGTTAAGACAAAGAACCACTCTCTATTTTACCAGTGAGAACAACTTCGTTAATAACGTTGAATGGTATTTTTTCCTCAGTAATACTTGTTTTTGTGGAAAACCAACGAGAGGAAGGTTCAAATTCTTTAGAAAGAAGAGATACTTGAGTTTCTATAAAAGACTTTGTGTTTAGATAGTCGAAGGAATTTTGTTTTTTTAATAGAGTTTCCATGATAGATCACTGTTACAATTAGATTTAGCGTTAGATAATAACTAGAAAATTCACATTATTAGAGGATAAATAACGGGAATCAATATTCAAAGTTCCAAGTTCATTATCTTTTTTGACCTATTAAAGTCTTTGTCAACAAATTTTTAAAGCCTAACTAAATGATAGCAGAATTTATTCTCATGCGGGTCGGTAAAACTTTAAAATAAATAAAATCTAGAAAGATATTATCCTTTATTAATGTTCAATTATATCTTGGAAAAAAGTTGTTGGCCAGGTCTTTTGCATTTTTATCGCTAAAGATCCACTAATTAATAGTCATCATTGATTTGAAAAACTTGCCAAATTACAATAATGCTCCAAAACAAAACAACTATAAATATGATAATCTTATATCATGAAAAATAGAAATTTTAGTCGTTTGTTGGAAGGAAAATTTAAAATCTGAGAAATAAATTTCTTACTTTTGTTATTATACAACCATTACAATACCAAGGAATAGGACCGATAAATTATCATCTTCGGAAGAAATATTTATTGATGTTTGAGAGAGATAAATAATTTCGTTCTGGGTTACTGGATTGTGATTTATCATAATGGTGATGAAATTACGGGATTGATTAATGAACAATGATTACATGTATATGGGAAGCGAATATAATGACCAATAAGATTGCAACTCGAGCATGTGATTAATGTTATATTACAAACACATGACTTGACTTTTTGCGAAACAAATATGGTGCTGGAAATCTATACCCGACAATAAAATAGATTATCTTTGAAACCTTTCAGCAACTTTATAAAAAAATTAAAAAACTAAACCTAATATTATTCTTTGGTATATGCTCTACGGTCAGAATTTTAAAAAAAGCATTCTACAAAGAGTTATAAGCCTTAGGTAGTTTTTATATGTTTTTTCCGAGATCGTGTGAATTTTTGTCACGCGAATCTAATTTTATTGGCTAGCATTTTTTGTAATTCCATAATTTAGGCCTAAATTACGAATTAATTAAAATTTATAATATATAATTGATAAAATAAAATTAATTTTATATAAAAAAATATATATTAAATTATATATTTACTATAAATTTATTATATCTTGAATTTCTAGTATATTTGAATAATATTTAAGATTTGATCTAATAAATTAATTAATTAGAAAATTAAAGCTATAATTTATATAAGATATAAATATTAAATTTATAATTTATTTACTTATTAAAAATATATTATAATTTTATTTATTATTTTTTAATTACTAGATAAGATATAAAGTATTAAACTTATAATTTAAATATTTTATTTTATTTGATTATTAAAATAAGATATAAAGTATTGAATTATAATCTATTTATTTAAAAAATAGATTATAATTTTATCTTTTATAATTCATTTAATTATTAAAAACAAGAAGATATTAAATACTAAGTTAGTTTAAATTTTACTATTTATATTTTTTTTTCTTATATTTTTTCTAACTTTTCCTAACTTTTTAATTTTTTTTCTATCTATTAATAATAGAATTTTAAGTTATAATTTTTTATTTTCTTTTTATATATTATTATATTATTTTAACTTAAATTCTATCAAAAATATATTTTATTTTTCATTTTTATATTTTTAAAATCTTTTTTAATATAATTATTACTTTAAAATATTATTATATTAATATTAAAATTAATAAAATTAATTATATATATTTTTTTATTTTAAAAATTTAAAAAAATTTTATATAAATTTATTATAATTTTTTTTTATATATAATATTATATTACTTATATAAAAAAATTTAAATTTAATTTAGTAAAATAAATAAAGTAATAAAACTTTTCTTCTCAAATTTAGTAAATCTTAATTATTATAAATTTAATTAATAATTATAAGTATTTTAATATTTATTTAATAAAAAATAATATTACTCTTCTAAAGATTTATTATTTTGAGAAAATTTTTAATAAATATAATTAAATTTTTCTATAATCATATTTTTTTATAATCATATTTTTTTATAATTATTTTTTTAAATTTTCTAATTATTTTATTAATTAATTATAATTAAAAAAATCTCTTTGTAATTATAACTCTTTTTAGTCATCTAATTTTGCTTTCTTAATTATAATAATTATAAAAAATCTAATTATATATAATTTAAATAATAAAAAGAATTTTATATTAATTAATTATTTATTTAAAGTTTATAAATTATTAAATATATTAATAAAAATTTATCTTTTTATATAGTTCTTTAATATTAATATATAATAAAAATTTTTCTTATTTATATTCAAAAAAATGAAATAATAAATATAAAAGAAAATAAAATTAATTATTAGAATTTTGAATTTATTAAAATAATATTAAGAAATTTAATTAAAAAATTCTTATAAAATTTATAATTATAAAAAAACTTTAAAAATCTTGCTTACTTTTTATAATTATATAACTAATAAATTTTTTATTTGATTAAAAGTTTATATTTCTAATTATTTTATATTAAATAATATTATATTAGTTAATTTTAAAGAATTATCTTTAAAGAATTTTTTAGATTATCTTAATAATTTTGTAATAATTTTAATTAAGTTATCTTTCTTTAGATCTCTTTTAGCTTAGATCTTTATTTTGCGCTATCTATATAACAAATTAGTTTTATATTACATTTTTAAAAAGATCATTTTCATTCTGAATACACAGATGATTATTATACATCTAGATTTAGCATATTATTACTCAAATGATCACTATATGTATTACAATTATTAATTTAAATTATTAATATTTTTAATTACATTTATTATTAATATTTCTTTATATTTTTATTCATTCTTTTTAATTATTATTTATA
>CAJVPS010002924.1:0-11197 GCA_910591765.1 Ambispora leptoticha
TATATGTTAAACTATAACTGATAAACTTTATTTTAATATAAAAATAAAAATTATTTCTTATTAAAATCATAAATTTTATATAGAGAGAAAATTTCAATTTTCATTATGTTTTATTAGTAAATTTAGCCCCCGAGTCATTACTTTTGGTCACCACTGTATAACTAAAAATTAATATTATTAGATTCATAATAATTATTTTTTAATTTATTATTATTATATTATTATATTATATATAATCTGGTATTTTTATCATTTTTTTCTTGAAGAGATTCAAAAAACTTTAGTAATTTGAATTTTCAAATTATATTTATCTGTAATATCAATTAATTGATACAATAAATCAGATAACATTTCTTACTTATATATAATAGAATCATCTTTCTCCAATTTATAATAGAATCATCTTTCTCCAATTTATTATATAAACCTATCATGAGAAAAAAATATGTTCAGTTAACTCAGTTTTATTATAAGAATTTATTGGTAACAATTTTTTTTATCTTTAATTTCAGTAAAAAATTTTCTATCTACTATATAGATGCACGCACTGTATCTAAAAATAATAATAACAAAACTAGATTCAATTTGTAGGTTTTTAAACTTGAATCTTCACATGGTAAACCTATGCTTTTATCTCTTTATGAAAATAAGGATACGACTAAAACATAAGATAAAACAAGAGATATAATTATAACAAAGTATTTCAAATTCTTAACAAGGAAAAAGAAAAAGAAATCAAAGAGAAATAAGCTAAAACCAAAAGGTGAGGTTATACGAACTAGAAATTTCAAATAAGAAACAGATCACTAGATTTTTTTTATAAAAATAAAATCATACTCTTCAAGTGATCCATAACTTTATTGTATAATTTGATTATCTTTCTCACGGAAATGATACCTTGAGAAAGAAAATTCTTGCATGTGAAAAGAAATCTGGCTAATCAAAAAAATAGGATTTATCTCCGATGACGACTTTTTTTAGTTTTCCGATAGTTTCTGGGTAGAGTATTCGAGTGAGTTAATGCAAGATAATTTTTTAGTTTAGTTTCTGTTTACGCGCATTCTTTATATTGATATTACTAAAAATATAATTGAATGAACGAGAAACTTTATTGTTCGAACAAGTTATCAAAAGCAAGAGTATATTACACAGTACGTGTATATGAAACATGAAAAACAGCCATACCAACTTTTACGAATTTGCGAAACTTGTATTTATGCATTATTACAAAAGAATGAAACAAGGGTGGAACACACGAATTAATAATACTATATATCCAACCTTACGCGAAGAACGGAGATCAAAGACATGCTATTTTAATTTCCAAAATAGCATAAGAACAAAAATTCTATCATGTATATATCGAAAAACGGGGAACGGTATACTGTATACCGATTTGGCATTGAAATTTTTCGTGTAACTTTATTATACAATTCTTGTTGCGGAGATAACAATGTTTTGCTTTTTTTGATGCTATTGCTCAGCAGACTATTTTATTTGGGTTTAAGTTAGAATCCCGAAGTTAGAACGTGATTAAAAAAATTTTTTCATCGCGTGTTTAAGCTGTCAAAACGACGATCAAGTGAATTCCCGTTTCGGGAAGCATACGATCCTCGCGAAGTTACAAAAACGCACCTTGTTGATTATCTTGGCTAGACCGAAAATACTACGTTATCTACTACCTAACGCTAAGCAAGAAGTAAAAAAACCTTATTTTTTTGTTTGATTTATTAGCAAAACAATTCCAAACATGCTCAGCCCTCGCTTAAAACTCTGATAGAATAATCATCATCGTTATTTTATAATTTGATATTTCAATCTTTGTGATCGTCTGAGTAACAGTGATTCTTCGGTACAAGAATTAAAGACAATACTTCAAATGACCGGGATATTCATTTTCATCGTGCAACTCAATAAAAGTAAGAACACAAGTTTTAATCGAGAGAGGACAAAGCAGTTTCAAACCGGAGATAAAATTGCCTCTTTCCATACAATTAAAGAAATGTATAATTATACATTACCGAAAAAAAAAAACGTCATATACGGCGTATCTTGCATGGGTGTGAAGTTTATGAAGCGGAAAAATTCGTTCGACTACAATAGGAAAGTCGTGTGTGACGCCCGAATTTACGTGTGACTTCTGAATATCTATTTATACATAGTTCACTACTTGACGAAACAAGTCAACGATGGGTCATAACACAACTTGCTCCGCGTGACTTTCTGAATACATGAAAGATAACTTTATTTTTATCAGATAATTAGATCATGCATGACACTGATCATTCGTTATCTTTCCATCAGGGATTAAATAAAAAATAAATCTCGAAATAAAATCTCAACAAATAAAATAAAAATTCTAATCTATAGGTTTCGTTTTTATTGATTTTCTTTTTCTTGCAGCCTTAGATCCTTGGCATTTTTCCTATTGGTATGATAATCATAGTAAGCCGTATAGATAGCTGGTAATATCGGTGGGAATGGCGCATCCGGATAAGATAATACAATTCTGAAGATTAAAAGAATAAATATGAGTCTCGTGATTTATCACGGAAATGTTTCCCAATCAATCATCATTGACTCACCTCTTCTGCAGAGAATTCCAATGGTACGAAGGACGAGTAGCAACAGCGTAATGCAGATCTTCATTAGCATCGAAAAATTCCATTCCCCATTCACTTGTTCCTTTAACGATAGAGATCGTTCTATATCTCCATTCACCCGCTCGTGGACATTTTCGTTTGATCAACCCATCAGACACTGGGCTTGTCCACGTGATCTTGTATTGACAAGATTGAATATTGGTGGCCTCAAGTTTTTTCGCACGTGTAAATGAAATGATGACGGATGGTGTCAACGAAAAGAAATTGGATTCCTCAGATGCGATTGTAGACGCTACCAGAGAAACTAGACCATTTTCATCCTCTCTATATTCACGTGCTTCGTAATATGCAGGACTCCAAAGCTTGTTAGATCGTGAAACTAGTTCAGCGAATTCAGGCGTGTCAGGATCTTCAAAATTAGTAAGGTTGTTATTATTTGAAGCAATTTTGTCGGAGGATGAATATTTTTCGTTTAGCTCCAAAAGATAGTCTTTCACTTGTTTTTTATTCTCACGATTCGGTAAAGAAGTTAAATCAAGTGGTGGTGCTGCCTCAAGAACATAATCCCATCGAAAGTTTATTGCAAAACGACTACTAACACGCAACTGATAATGATTTGGTACATCCGATATACCCGAGGGAAGTTTAGGTTCATCCGTTTGTACAATAAATAAAATCACATTTAACACTAGAAACACCAATATCAAACCCAATAATAGTAAAATTAAAGTTTCACGCGTGAGTAAACGTTTACGCAAAGATTCGAACGATGATGGTTCTTCTCTTTGATTCAAAAGCGGAGTGCTCTCAGTATCGGCCATTATATTATGGATATCTCTATTTTCGATGGTAAAGAATAAATGGAAGACGAAAAGGAGAGAGAGCAGTGGGCGGCTTAATGCATCATCTATTCATCTTATTCATCTTTGTTTGACAAAAGTATTACGTTATTGGCCAATAAAGAGAATCACAAAACATAGAATGATGATTGGGTGTATCGTGCATGTTTTTACGCCATAAGATCGATTGTGAAAAAAGCAATGGGAACCTTATTAAATTATTTGATAAGTATATATGTTACATGTATTTACAAATATTTTTGAATACAATTTTTTTACCAACGAAATGGATAAGTATGAAATATAAACTTATTAAAGATAAAATACGTATGTTCAAAATTGTTCATTATGATGATATTTTTGATGTTTTGGATTACGAAGAGAATAAAAAGAAATGGTATCGTATATATCATTCAGTATATGGCACAGTTGATTATTAAAGAGGAGAAAAAAAAATAGTATACAGGTGGGGGAGTTTTTAACGACCAACAAGCGCTGATAACCAATTTACATAATTGGTTCGTTGTATCTATCCCAACGATCTATACGCATGGCTGCGTTTTTTGTAAACGAAATCTAAATAATTGATACGCTTAGAATTTAGTAAAAATTTGTAATTTACTCATAGTTAATTAAATTTAATCATACATACAATATTCGCGATAAAATCAAACTTATCGTCGAAAATAGGAGTGGGAAAAGTGATCAATTTCTCAAGGTTGACCTTTGAATTTTCGTCTATTTTTTGTTTCTTGTTGGATGAGAATAAAGTACCAAAGGTACGAGAGAGAGTTGATTGAATAACTTGACTCTCATTCGTGGCTGATGACTGAATTCTGGGCTGAGTTGCAGTTGTTGTTATTGGAGGTTGAGAGTCTGTTTCCGTTCGAGATTCGGTCACATTTTCTATTTCCGTTGGTTCATCATCATCAGTTGCAAAGAACCATGCAGTAAAATGAGCAAATACTTCTTGTAGAGTATTTGTTTTATCATCGCTGTTACTCGTATTTGAATTTGTGTTTGTGTTTGTATTATGTTCGATGATTTCTGTTGTTTCTGAAATTGATTTTATGTTGTTCCTTTTTGTTTCGATACTTTTCGATGATTTTTCATTAGTGAACCACCAGGTTGGGAAAGAAACAAGAGGCTTAGCTTGCATTTTCTGTTTAATTAATGCAATTTCTTTTTGATCTGTGGTACCAAACAATGCTTTATTTAAATTCCTAATACTTGGAGTTGTAATGCTAGATGCTTGATCATTGTTCTTGTCAGACACACCAGAAGTGATCGACGAAAAAATAGCAGACGCGCGTACGCGTTCGATTGTCGTTTTCGTTGGTTCTATTCGCGCAAGTTGAATAAGTTTAGTCGCATCCTTCATTTGAAATACAGCCGGAGCAGAATGAGAACGTCGAGGCTGTGGTGGTGACAATAATGATGACTTTGATGACAGGTAAGAACGATGCCATTCCGAAGACTGAATTTTCGTTGACGTGGTTGGAATATTGGTAATTATATCCTGATGAGCGGAACAATCGGCGAGATAACTCTCGTATTCACTCAAGAAATTCGCAGCTGATGTGGGAAGTTCTTCTTCTTCTTCTGCAACACTTTTTATGAGGTTGGTAAGAGTCTCCAAGTAATCGTGAATATCATGATATAATATTTTGGCATCTTCTACTTCATTTGTGCTGTTTGATCTAATTGGCTGTTTATGTTTAGTTGTTTCCATTTTTATGCTCTTTCAAAGAGACGAGATATAATAGTACAAAATATTGATATCAAAAATTTTATATATCGAGATATATAAAATATAATAATGAGTAAAAGAAATTATCCCTAGGGTTAAAAGTTAAGAGGAAAATCCCATAAATTCTCTTTATATATTTCTTTCTCAAGATCTTCCGCATTTTTTTATATACATATATTAAAAGTCTCACTGTCTTTTTACTCAATATATGTACAATTTGATTTATCAAAATATATATATATATATATTTTACGCATGTTTACCATTTGATTCCTTTTAGTTTAAGTAGATCGTTTTTTTTATACTGTATGCAAAACTCTGTTGGGGAGTGAGAACAATTCAGCCTCATCTAACAATGACTTATGATTTTGTGCTAGTTTAATTCTTGTTCTTGTGAGCTGAGAGATTCACAAATTCTCTATTAATCTTAAATATTTAATCTACACATAGAGAAATTTAAAATAAAGATTTTCTGTGTTCAGATGATGTATCGGTTTAAACGAAACAACGTATCAAAATATTTTGTGTATTGAATTTTTTAATTTAACTTTATAATTAGAAAGAAACGAAATGGGAGTGTGTTCATGTTTCAGGATTTTGATGGAAGGAAATTCGTATGATTCCGTGTTATTGCAAATCGGTATTACGTACATACCGTTTCAGTTTTTGAATGAGGAGTTTTTTTCACACAATCATTATTTTATTGTTTTGTCCGCCGAATCATTATAGTAACCAAATTTGAAATGGATCATGAAATTATTACACTCTCACAAAAGACAAAAAATTCTCGACTGCCTTTGTTTTTTGCCGTGTCGATTATCGGTATTTCATGAAAAATCTGTAATATTGCATATTTCTGAGTTTCGCAAAGAACAAAAAATGGAATTCTATCTAGGCTTTATCGTTATGTACTATTAATATGACGTGCATCATTATCCCCCAAGTCGATTCAAAATTTCGATCATTCTTTTACCCCTTTTATAAAAAAAGAAGTTGATGTTTAAATAATTTTATTTGTGAAATGGCATAATGAGATTGCATCATTACCTTCAATAAAATGATTTTTTGGTTAGCTTTCGCACAGAACCAAGAAAATTTTAAAAATAGAGTAATCGTGCAGATATTAACTGCATAGAATTACATGAAAAAGCTATGAGACATGCAAGTTTTTTTAATACATTGAGCTTTTTTAATATATTGAAACTCTCAATTTAGATATCAGAAGTTCTACAACCCCAAACCTCTTTTTCGAAGAATTACATAAAAAATACGCCCATTTTTTTTTTAAACCTTTTTATCGAGATTCAGACCAGATTTGTATCTATTTGGATAATGACGTCAATGGAGAATTAACTGAGGATTGAAAATCTGAAACATTTCCCGTTTCATTTATGCGTTGTATACCGATACGTGGCAGTCCACCATGTTGCTGTATATTCAATGGTATAGAGAATAAAGGACAAGTTTCTTTTTTTACATTACTGCATTTATATAGAGTATGTTGGATTACCTTTGCAAGAATCAATTGCTATTATAACATACAGATATGCAAGAATCAAGCAATGCAGAATACGCTATTATAGCATACAGACATGCGTCTTGACATACAGATTTTTTTTACAGGTCAAAACGTGAATTAAATAGAATTAAAATTATCGCTGAACTATTAGGAGACTCGAGATTTATGTCATACTATCAGTAACTTGCATCTAAGAATGATTATGCAAAAAGACAATACCTCATTTAAGAAACGTGAATAAATGTCATTGTTAAGGAAAGGTTGGTCCGTCAACGAATAGATTATAAATTAATGAGCACGAGTCAATATCGATATTGCATCTGTTAATCTATCATCTGATCCAGATTCGCAGTGATAGCATTTCATTTAAGTATTGTTGGGAGAGCAATGTTTGCCATTTAATTAAAATGCTTTGAATAGAATAAAACCAGCTCAATTCATGGGTTCACTTAACATAGTAAATCAAAATTGAAAAAAAAACATTTACGTGTATCCTATAGTTTCAGATGAATTGAATTTTGCTTAGAATAATTAAATTGAACGATTAAATCGTGTTCTCGTAATCAATCAAAAATAACTTTCGTTTGTGTCCTAGAATGCTTCTTTTTCCGACAGCAACCATTCTTCAATAACCAAATTTCAGAAAATCATTTCGTTTTCCAAACCATCCTGCGGAAGTTGCCTTTATCCCCATAATGATCTCATCAAATATGTATTGAGGGTTCCACGGAATCCTTTTGCGAATTCCTACCACTTCTTTACGTTGTTCTTGAAGACGAGTTCGCGTCAAACCATGTATGTTGACCAGTAAAAAGGGGAACTATATAAATAGGAAACACAATATCCCATTTGAAGCTTAAAAAGATGCGAGAGTAAGTTCGAAAGTGGTTTGCATTCTAATGTAATCTGGATAAAAATTTAATTAGTCATAGCAATGATTATCAAGTTTAGCAATATTTTTCTAGCAGGCTCAAATAAGAATCTCAATATTGGCAAGTGTTATTCTCGCTTGATCGATATTAAAATAGATTGTTTGTTCTAATCGCATGAAAACGGGATCACAAATACGCAATAACTATTTTGAATATGTTATAAGTCAGGATTTTGAAGAAACATATTATTCTTGAGGATGACTCCAATAATTTAGAGGCATTTTGCAAGCTGATACTACGCATAAAGCACACGTATGATATCAACGAGATTATAATTAAGCCTTTAAAATTTAATTAATGGATTCATGGTAAGCGGTATTTATTCGTTAAATGACAATATAAATTTTATTTTCATCCATCCTTCACAAGTTAGATTTTTTAATTTTTTTATCATGTGACATGACCGAGTTGAAAAAAGTTCAGGACAACAATAAGTATAAAAGTACTCTCTTTTCAACGCAAACTTCTATATAGGATATTTTTAAACAACAATTCTGACCACTTTTTATTCCCAAAATGTATCGTATCTCATTAGAAAAATGTTCCTGCATATACACTCTCGATAAGAAGAATATTCAGTCCAGAAAACAGCATTCTCGGAACGGGTGGACTTAGCTTCGGTCCAACGCATCTGCAAGAGAAGGAAGAAATTTGAAATTCCGAAGATAAGCCAAAACCCCCGGGACGCCTCGCATCCTTTCGGATCGCTATTAACGAAATGCCGCCCGATTAATAGCATCTGGAAAATGTTATAGGCGTTGGCAAAACCAAAACGGCGGGCAAATCAATCGCGAATCCAACAAGAAAGTATAAATCAAAACGGGTGAAGGTTAAAACAGCAGGACAAGAAAGTACGTATTCGTGATTTTATATATAATCCATCATATTTTGATACATCAAATTTTTATTTGTTTAACTTTTTATAAGCGATTTTATTTATTTACTTTATTCAATAAAAATATAAAAATCTAATATTAATATGTCCACTTTCCACCTCAACAACCATTTTAATATGCTTTGACATATTATTAATTAAATTAAATAAACATTGGATTCTATTCTTCTTCTAGGGCTATTTTCAGCGGTTCTCTTGTTCTTAGAAATGGTTTACGAATTCTGTTCTTTAAATAAAATTCTCTATTGGATTGAGATCTGATTGAGATCTGATTGAGATCTGATAATGAGCTGGCCAAGGTAAGATCCATTATCATAGTGCTTTTCATTCATTAGTATGAATTTTAACATTATTATCCAAATATAAATTTGATTTGCTAATTAAATAAACTTTAATATATTAAAAATAAAAATAATCTTTAAAATTATTTATTTAAAAGAACTAAACTTTTGTTTTTCTAGTAATAAAAAAATAGATTATTCTAATTTATAATATAATCAAGAATTAAAAATTATCTAAGAATTCTAAGAATTATTAGATAAAAATTCTGATTTATGTAAAGAATTAAAATTAATATTATATTGAAACTAATTTAAATACTTTTTAATTTTAATAAAATAAAATTATTAATTTAAATATTTATAAAGATAATAACTTTTATGAATTTAGTAACTTTTAATTTTAATAAAATAAAATTATTTATTTAAATATTTATAAAGATAATAATAACTTATAAATTTAGTAAAAAATAAAATATTAGTATTAAAATTATAATAATAAATTTATTAAAATCTGAAATTATAATTAATTATTAATATTTAATTTAATAAAATCATTAAATTTTAATATTTTAATTTAATTTTAATAAGTATTCTTATTTTAATTTATAATATTTTAGTTATAATTATATAAAAATAATATAAAATATTTAATAATAATAAATATAAGTAAGACTTAATTTAATTTTATAATTTTATTATTTTATTAATTTTAAATTAAAATTAATATTATAAAAAAATAAGAACAAATCTTTTTATATATTATTTTATTATTATTAAGATTATTTTAAATAAAATTTTAAAAATTTAATTAGAAAAAAATTTTATATTAACTTTAAAATTAAAATTAATTTTTCAGAAAATTTAAAAAATCTAAAAAAATATTTATTAAATTATAATTATAAACTTTCTTTTAATATAAAAATAAAAATTATTTATTAATAAATTATAAATTTAAATACAAAAAAATTTAATTTTATTATATTTTTAATATATAATATTTAATAAATCTTATAAATTTAAAACTTTAATAAGTTTTAAAATAAAAAATTTTATTAAAATAAAATATATAATAACTTTCATAATTATAAAATTAAAGAATTAATTTTATTAATAAAATATAAAAAAAATTAAAAGTTTTTTTTTATATTAAACTTTATAATTTTATTAAAAAATATTTTTTATTTTATATTAAAATAAAATTTATAAATTATAATTAAATATATATTTTTTTCAGATTTTTTAGATTTTTTTTAAAAGAGTTATTCTAATTATAAACTTAATATAAAATTTTAATTAACTAAAAATAAAATTTAATTAATAAAATTTTTATATTAATTTTATAATTAAAATAACTCTTTTAGAAAAAATTTAAAAAATCTAAAAAAATATATATTTAACTATAACTTATAAACTTTATTTTAATATAAAAATAAAAAATATTTTTTAATAAAATTAATTTTTTAATTTTATAATTATGAAAATTATTATAATTTAATATTATAATTTTTAATAAAAAGTTTTATTTTATAATATAATAATATTATTATTTAATTTATTATATTTAAATAAATTAAAAAATAATATAAAAATTTTTAATTATTAAATATAATAATAATTAAAAATTATATATTAAAAACTAAATTTTATAAAATATAAAATATAATAAAAATTAAAATTTATAATTTTATTAAAAAATAATTTTTATTTTATTTTAAAATAAAATTTATGAATTATAATTTAATATATATTTTTTTAGATTTTTTAAATTTTTTTTAAAAGATTTATTTTAATTATAATATTAATATAAAATTTTATTAATTAAAAATAAATTTAAATAATAAAAATTTTTATAATTTTTTTAAAAATTCTGAAAAAAATCTATATTAAACTATTATTAATAAATTTTATTTTAATATAAAAATAAAAATTATTTCTTAAAAAATTATAAATTTTAATATAAAAAAATTTTAATTTTTATTATATTTTAATATTTAATTTATTTAAATAATTATTCAAGTTTTAAAAATAATAGTTATAAAAAGATTTAATTATATTTTTATTTTATTTAATATTAAAATATTTTTATTTTATAAAAAATTAAAATTTAAAAACTAAAAATTTTATATTAATTTAAATATATAATTTTTTAAGATTAACTAAATTAAATCTAATAAAAAATATTATTATTTAATATTTTTAATTATAAATAATTAAATAATATTATTTTATTAAATTTAATTTAATATATATTTAAAAAAATTATATATTAAAATTAATATACAGTGGCAATCAAAAATAATGCAACACTTAAATTTTTTACTAATTATAATTAGTAAAATACGTATTTTTCCTTACATATAAAAGTTTTTAATTTTACT
>CAJVPS010002925.1:0-11193 GCA_910591765.1 Ambispora leptoticha
ATATAAATTAAAAATAGAATTAATTATAAATAAGATTAATTAATAAAAATTACTTATTCATCTAATTTAGTAATAATCAGCAATTACTGTGCCATATGCTACAGCTGTATCATATATTACATCACGTTTACTGCATTATATGAATAAATAATTAGTTACAGGACCTCTGGCTTTAAGAGATTTACTCTATAAATCTTTTAGTTATTATTAATAATAATTATTAATTCTAAATTGTTGAACTCAATATATAATTTTAAGTGATCACTATTATATAGATTCTTTAAAACTTTTTTATCTTCATTTCTAAGTTTATATGTTCTTTATTATATATTTCATGAATATAGAATAATCCTTTCCATTTTTCATCAAACTTATCATGATATCAATATTGAGTTTCTATTCATCTCATTAGTACTTTCTGTCCTATTTAAAAAACTATTAACTTTTATTTCTCATTATATCACTCTTTTTGTTTTAGCTATTCTTCTTGAATATTACTAAGAGCTAGTTCTCATGTAGTTTCTAGTTTATCAATTAGTTTACATGTATTTTTGACAAGAGCTTTTTCAAAAGTAAGATTATCAAAGTTTTTTAATATAATATCTAATGATATGATTGCTTGTTGACCATATACTAGTTGAAAAGGTTCAAATAAAGTTGTACTTTGCTTCATTGTTCTGTAGACAAATAGAACTGAAAATAAATAATAGTCACAATCTTTCTTATAGAGTTGAACATACTTTGATAGTAAAGTACACAAAGTTTGATTTAATCTCTTAACTAATCCATTAGTTTGAGGATGATAAGAGATAGAAAGTCTATATTTAATTTGGTATTTGTTTAATAGTTCCTTAATTATTTTATTGATGAATGTAATTTCTCTATCACTAAGTATTTTTTTAGAAATCCATATCTCATCACTATATCTTCATAGAGAAAGAGAATGATTATACTTGTGAAAGTATTAGTAATTAGTCTTGCTTCAGTCTATTTGATTAGATAATTAATAGTAACTATAATATAGCAATTTCCATTACTAGTTACTGGAAGAGATCTTATCAAATCAATTCTAATCTTTTTAAAAGATATATTAACTTGAATAAATGTCATTTTATTATTCTTGTGTAATTATTCTTTTTGTTGATATATATTACAAACTTTAATATATGCATTAATATCTCTATATATCTGAGACTAATAATAATTTCTCATTATTTGATTATAAGTAATTTTAATTCTGAAGTGTCCAAAGATAATATCTGAATGATTATTATAAAGAATTAACTCTATTTCTGTTGATTTCATAACTAATAATAGATGATCAATATTCTGTTTATTTCTTTTGTATAGTTTATGATTTTGTATAAAATATTTCTTTGATTCTGCCAGCAACTATTTCCATTTTTCTTTTAAGAATTCATCAGATATTATTAGTGTATTGAGATAGTTATATAGTTCTGTATAGTTATTCAAATTTATATTTTGTCTTTTTCTTTTATAAGTATATGTAATATTCTGAAAAGTGAATTAACATTTGAATGGATTCTTTTGAATTTGTATTCAATCTTAAAATTATATTCTCATAAAGCTATTATTTAGTATGTAAGTCTTTTAGGAGAATTTAACTTGTTGATTAACTATTTGAGTGCTAAATGATCAGTGATAAGTATAAATGGAATGTTAGATAACAGGTAAGATCTAAATAACTTGACTATCCAAATAACTCCTAAATATTCTAGTTCTGTTACAGTATACTTACTTTCTTCCTTGCTTACTCTTCTACTAGCATAGGTAATCACATGTTTCTTCTTTTTACTGTCATATTATGTTAGTACTACATCTAATCCTAGTCTAGAAGTATCAGTAAAAAGGGTAAATAGCTTTGTAAAATCTGGATATGCAATAATTAATGATGAGATTAAATATTTCTTGAGTGACTCAAAAGCTACTTGTTATTTTTCTGTCTATTTAAACTCTTTATTCTTTTTGAATAATTTATGCAAAAGGATTGCTATCTTGGCAAAGTCTTTAATAAATCTTTTATAATAAGAGATAAGTCTTATAAATTCTCTTATTGATATAATATTAGTGGATATTAAGAATTCTTGTACTTTTTTATCTTGGCTAGATCAGGATGAATTTCATCTTTTTCTATAATATAGTCCAGGAAAGATAGCTGGTTTTTCTTAAAAGCACATTTATCTGACTAGAGTTTGAGATTTGCTTATCAAAGTTTTTCTAAAGCTTTTTATATATGAATTACATATTTTTTCTAAGTTTCTGAATATATAGTGATATTATTGAGATAAATAATTATGAACTTCTCAATATATTCTTTAAAGATTTTATTTATTAGTCTTTGAAATATGACCAAAGTATTAGTGAGTCCAAAGGGTATGACATTAAAATAAAAGAGTCCTTTATTAGTGATAAATACTATTTTCTCTTAATCTTTTGAGTGTATTTCAACTTGCCAGAATTTACTTGCAAGATTCATAGTGATAAAATATTTAATATTTTTGAAAGAATCTAAGAGTTTATCAATTCATGACAGGGAATATCAATCTTTCTTAATGACTTTATTTAATTTTTTATAATCTATACATAATTAGAATCTTCTATTTTTCTTCCTAACTATCACTACTGGAGCTGATTAAGAACTATCAGATGGTAATATTATTCTATTATCTAACATCTTTTGAATTTTATCTTTTAGAAATACATTCTCTATTGGTGATTTATAGTAATAAGATCAAAGGGTGATAGATTATTCTTCTTTCAAATATATTTCATATTGAAGAATATTAGTTCAGCCTAGTTGTGTTATATCAAATAATTCTTTGTAATCATTCATAACTTGATATAATTATTGTTGTTATTCTGAATTCAGATCTGTTTCTATTATTGTTGAAATAACATTGAGTAAGGGCAGTGATAATATTTCTAACTAACTAAATATCTTTTATTCATTTTTATATTGAAAATATTGGTATTCTTCTTCATTATAAATATATAAATTAAAGTCTTCCAATCTTTCTTGATGAATTCTTTCTTTTTCTTCCTCTTTAATAATTTTATTATTAATCTTTATAAAATTTTCTTGAACTTCTACTTGTAATATAAGCTGCTTATTTTATTTTTCATGTACTATATATAGGAGCTGATTAACTAACTTCTCTTCTTCAAATTTATATTTATCATTATTATTTTCAAAAATAGGATTCTCAAGTTCTCTCTCAAGATTGATCAATTTCATAGTTGATCTTTATTAAGTATAAGTAACTGGAATGATTATAGATTCTTCTTTAATTTCAAAGCTCAAAAATTCTTCATCTCAATTTAAAATAGCTTTGGATTATTTTGCCTATTAATTATCAAGTAATAAATCATATTCTGCCTTTTTCATGGCTAGAATATTAATTTGTTGACTCAGATCTTTAATTTTTATTTTTAATCCTTCTATTTTATCTAGTGATTGTTCAGACTTTCCATTTATATCTATAAGACTAATATTGAAAGACTTGTTAATCTTTCTCTCTACTTATTTCAAGAATCTGGCTGTCATGATATTACTGACTGATCTATTATTAACTATTATTCTAATGAGCTGGTTTTTTACTTTTTCTTCATAATGAATTGTATCTACTACTTTTTTATTCTTTTTTTCTAGACTTTTATTTTCTTCTATTATTTCAGTCAGCAATTATTGTAAAATATTACTGAAGGTTTTTGAGATTGGCTCATATTCTGATCTTCTTCAGATATAGACTCTAGTTTAAATATGAAGTATTACTATTATTAGTAGTGATATTAGAAGATGAGAATATTATGAACTGTCTATCTAAAAGTTATTATAATTATTGTAATAATTGATTATTATCTGATACTATGATGATGATATTGATTTCAAGATTGACTAGCTATCTAGTATTCATATTTCTTTCTATATAGCTATTGGCATAGTATCTTATTTTATTACATTTGAAGCACTTAATATTTGAGATATTATTATTATTATTACTTATATTTTTCTTTGATAATCTACAATCACAGGCTATATGATTATTTTTACCATAATTATAATAAGTCTTGTCTTGATTAGGATGATTACTAGAATTTTAATTATTTTAAGTAGACAGTTTCTTTACTTATTCTGTAAGATTAGTTATAGCTTACTCATATCATTTACTGAATTTGAAGTGATAAGGGAAATATCAAGATTTTATGGCATAAGAGTCATGAAGTTAAGAAGATTTTGATAAGTCTGTTTATAGCTAGACTCAATATTAATTACTTTTGTAATTACTGCATTCAGAGTATTTGAATTAGATTTATTTATATAAAAGATAATTTCTGGCTTTAAGTTTTTTATAAATTGCTTAATATAGTAAGTGATGAGATATATACTTGTTGGATCAATCTTTTGAAGTAGTGTATAAATATCTTCAGCATATGAAGTTACATCTTCATTTATTCTTTGCATTCTCAATCTTAACTATTATTAGGGGAGTACCAGAAATCATCTGATTTAAAGTTACTATGAGCTGACTCCCCCTACCTCCCTTGTGATTCGAATTCAGATTGATTAATACATCTTTAAGTTTAATTCAGACCAGCACATAGCACCCGGCCTGCATTAAGATTAATATAGTAGCCATAATGCATGTCAAATACCAAAAAAGGTTTACGCGATTAGTTTGCAACATTGCGTACTACTGGTCCTATTTTATTAATACTACACTGAGAAAGAGAGGTGAAATATATAGAGAATAATATCATGAAGCGTGGTGAAATACATAGAGAATAATATCATGAAGAGAGGTAAAATAAGTGAATAATATTGTGCATTAATCATTTTAATTTACATGGTGTCACTTTTTTTATCCCTCTTTATATTATTATACTAATATATCTATCTAATGATTATTTAATTCTATAAGGGAGCGATAGAATCATATGATTATAAGTTTGATTATAGTTTTATTAATTTACCTGCCAATGTCTGCTATATTATAAATTACGTCTATTACATAATAAATTATCCGCCAATAGGCACTATATTATTTATAAATTGTCCCACTATATTATGTATAAATTATCCTACTACATAATAAATTATCCCTACAAATGTCTCTATAAATACCTGGCCCATGTGCTATATTATAAATGCTTCTCCCACAGATGCGCTTCGCATTTCTTTTTTTCCATATATACTATACAGTTATCTATAATGCAAAACTTTCTCTCAATACCCAGCTTTTCAAAATCATTTCTTTATAAAAAGCCAGAAAATACCTACCAGAAATACTGCAATACATATTCATACACATACTTAATTTGCTCTGGAATCTCTTGAAATAAGGAAAATCTTGTAAAAGAATGTAATCTAGTATGGAAAGAAATCAAAAAAAGAGATGCAGAATATATTGAGAAAGAAATAATGATGTTTTTTAATTCCACTCTCCCAGTAATCCGATCCCATTAGCAATACATAGCGCAAGTATCTACTTCTAGCAAGACGCCAATAATTCAACCTATCCTTGAGCAACTATCTTTTAGCACAATTGAATCTGTACCGAATGCTATCGGTCAAAAATATGCAACAAGAAGTATAATCAAGACTAAAAAAAAATGGCAACAGTATGTGCAAATGATCAATATATCTGATGATGCTGATCTTCGACATACCTTGTGGACAAAGTTGGAAAAAGTTGATAATAAAATTGCTAAATAAGAGAAATAACTGACAAAGCTTAAATATCATGCTGCTGTGCAAGCCAGACTTCAGAAAAAAAAAATAAAAAATCTAGAAGAAGATATCATTGAAATTTATAATAAATCAGAACATCCATCAGCTGCCACTATTTATCCTAACTTGTGGGATAACATTCATGACTTTATTGAATTCGGAGCAGCATCTGCAAAATGAAGAAAAAGTATGATTAAAGTAAGAATAATCAAGCATTTAAAAGAGGAACTCGAAAAAAAATATCAAATCTACCTTTCAAGACAAATCCTATCTATATACCTTCTTCCACGATATGCAAACACTTTTGTCACCAAATGATACCATCATCCAGCTCAAATTGCAATTAGTTCAGTGGCTTGAACTGAAATGAAAGTGCATGTTGATGAGCACTATTATCTAGCATCAGTCAAGTTGGTGAAAACCTTTACAGAAAACTTTCCAAATGATTCGATTATTATTTCTCAAGATGACAAAGCAAAAATCAGCTTAGGAATACCTGCTGTGGGAAGAATATTCAAAATGGTACAATCAGTTAATGAGTCAGTAGCAATAGCAGATCATGATTTTCCTATGGGTACAAAACAAAAGCTCATTCTATCAGTATACTTGCTTATAAATCCATCAGATAGTAGTAAAACACTCTGTATCAGTCATATAAGTATCATCGTGTGTTCAGAATACTTTGTAGGAATATCATCAAGAACTCACATGGCAGATCTTATAAAAATTATAAATAATAAGCAATTTCAGGTGACAACAAAATATGAAGGAAAAACAAAATCGATTTGGGTCTTGATAGTAAATAGAGGGCCAGATAAAAATCCAAAATATCTTAAAAATATTTTTAAATACTCTAAGCTTTTTAAAAAAGAAGATTTAGATTACCTAACTGTGCGAACTCATACTCCTGGACAATCTGCTTACAATCTGGTTGAGCAAAGTATGGCAACACTTTCTGAGAAACTCGCTGGAATATTCTTTCCCATTGATCACTTTGGATTATATTTGAATAGTCAGGGTAAGGTAGTAGATGATGATTTAGCATATAAAAATTTTCAGTACGTGGGCGAGAGACTATGTGATATATGGAAGAGAGATTTGATTCATGGAAAAAATGTAATTTGTGAATATATCGATCAATATACCAACCCTTTTAAAGGAGAAAACGATTTTGAACCTACTTGGAGTTGGATCAAGAAACATGCACAATTATGCCAGTACTCTTTAGATCTTCGAAAATGCAAAGATCAAACTTGTTGCTGAGAATCTCGAGTAATAGATGTAATAAACCTATTAGAAGAAAATTATGGCTTTCTTCCTCCTGTCATTAAAGGAAAAGATAACTATTACCTAAATCTGATACACATACTTGAGTACGCCAACAAAATAAAAATTCCTTTATATGACAAATATTGCCCTTCTATTGCTGGTGAATTGCACTTCCGGCTTTGTTGTACAACTTGTAGAAAATATTTTCCCACTCTTAGCTTTATAATAAAGTATCGGAAAAATAAACATGGCCAATAAAGATGATGAAAAACATCTATACAAGCTGATATTAAAGAGTCTTCTCATGGTATACTTAGCAATTCAGCTGTTTTGAACACTTTTTTATCATCACACATATTGGTGCCAGCTTGGAAAGAGCTATCTATAGATTTTCAGGCATGTTACTCTGAGGGAGAACCTTGAATGTCTCCAATTAGTACTGTAGGAAAAAAGTAGTAATTTTTATTTTTTTTTATGACGTGTAAATTAGCACATGTGATATCACGTAGTGTCAGCCAGAATTATGGTAATATTAACTTGCATTATAATAATGTTGCACTATGATAGTGCCAGTCTGAATTATCCAATAGCGAATGATGATATATAATAAATACTTCTTAAAATTGGCTTAAATAATGCTTGTATAAACATGATATTTCTCAAAAAATTTGAGCAATAATTAATTAGTAAAAAATCAAATGTGATAGGTTGAGCTCCCTCCCTCCCTCTAAAGAATCAGATGATTTCTAGCATTCCTCTTATCATGCCAAGACTTGAGTATTTATTCTAAACTATATAATAAAGATTTGATAAAATAAATCATTATTATTATTATAATTCCAGCTAGTAGACCAATCATTATTTGTGAGTTTATTTTACTGATATTAGATTGAGATAATTTCTCTCAAATAGGCAGGTACTATCTTCACTTTTCTTGAATTTGTTATATTATTTATATTAGCTATACAAGTAAATTTCTCAATTCAATTCATAAGATCCTCATGTGTTCCACTACTATAAAAAAGAAGTGATATTATGATCAGCTTAACCTGTCTGTTTTATTGATTTTGTATTACTTGAACAAGTGGCAAGAGTGCTTGAACCAAAGTTTGTATAGCCTATTCTGCTATTTCTTCTTCTTGATTTCTTTGAGACTATAAAGAAGATGAATCTAAAAGAATAGGATGTTGAACTTCTTCTTCTAAGAATTCTACTTCCATATTTCTGAATTAAACTGAAGTTCTTCTTTTGTGTAGAAGATTAGTAAAAAATATGTTAGAAGTTGAAGCTAAAGTAAATAATGAGAGAACTAATATAAGGATTCTAATTGAAGTATTAACTAAAGTACTAGATCTTGATCTCTAAGTATAGTATGTTTTCTATTGATTAAATATGGTAATTTTCTTGTGTAAGTTATGAATAATACCAGCTATTTCAGTTACAAGATGAGTTAAATTTTTCTGAAATCAAAGTTATAATTGATATTTACTTATTAAAACTTCTGCTTTTGATATATCAGTGATAAATAAATTATAGATTAACTAATATAAGTTCTTTTCTTGCTGTTTAGATAATTAAGATAGTTCAAAAAGATTGATTAATCTTTGGAGCTGTCTTTCTATTTCATAATTAGTTGATTTTATTAGATCCAGATGACTTTTCTTGGTATGATCAGGTAATTATGATGTAGTAAGTCACATGTGGTATAATATATGGTGCAGTAATGATCTGTAAAATAAAAGATAAATATAATATAATTATTAATAACTAATCTAATTTTATTACAAAATTGGTATGAACATTCATCTAGCCATAAGTCTTAATAAAGACCTATTGAAATAAACTTTAATATGAAAGTTAATAATTACTTATAAATAAAAAAAGACTTATTCATACTTTAACCTGAATATAGGATCTGTTTTATTTTAGATCCATTTTTAATAATCTTTGATAGATAAATTTTTCTTAGAAATAATATATAATTCAGAAATTATTACATATCTATATATATTGCATATTGAATTTCATAATTTATGATAATCTGAACATTTTTTAAAAAATTACAGTTAATTTTTACTCTGATATTCCTGATATTAGACAAAATATCTTATATTAATATTCTAATTCAGCTTAACAAATACTTTTAACATATTTATCTTTTTATGAAGAGTATTTAGAACTAATATAAGCCAAGAAAAGTCTTTTTTGATTATTTGCGTATAATGATAGGATACTCTATCACATGTTACTATAATCTATCTGTAATTATCATCTTTAATATCAAATAGTTCTTCAATATGCTCAAAAATCTTTTAAATATTGATAATTAAGTTTGAATTTATAACTATTAGATCAGAAATATATAGTTGTGGCATATAAATCTCAATTTTCAGATATGATTATGTATTTTCAAATATATGAGAATAGATAATAGATTTTTTGATGATGTTAACTGATTCATTCAATTAATTCATCTTGATAATTATTATTAATTTATTATAGTATGCAGGACAGACTTACTTCTTATTATTAATATTAAATAATTGATAAGCTGAGTATTTTTTTACAAAACCAATCTGGCTTTGATATTATATTAATTCATCGATCATATTTATTTCTTAACTTTTTTCTACACAAAGCTCTTCTAAAATAATAGTAAGATAATTAGTGAATTTTTTGTGAATTTTATTTACTATACCTGAAGTTAAAAATAATAATTTCTTGTATTTCTTTTTGAAAAGTTCAGAATATAGTCAAGGATCTATATTCTAAATATTATTGAATTGATTATAATTAAAAGTAATAAAACTCATAATGATATTGAATATAACTATATTATATCTGCAATCTAAGTAATTTTTTGATCTTTCTATTCATTATCAAAGGCTAAAAATAAAAAATCTTTAGAAAGCTTTGGCTGTTCTATAGCCAAACTTTCTAATCAATTAGTAAACTTCTTATAGCAACTGGAGTTCATAATATGATTATCAATATCAATAATCATTTTTAATCTTGTTACTGAATATTTAATTGCTAAAATAGCTAAATTGATAGCAGAGACATATTTTAAGTATCTTGATCTATATATAGTATTAACCACTATAGCATACTTAAAAAGCTTCTCCTTTTTATTTTAATATTCATTATCATTATAGGTAAAAGTTTTAATAAATCTTACAATAACTGGATTTTACTTTGCAAGCTATATTGAAGGACAATACTCTAAAAGACTATCTAAACTAAAATATTCATGATTTTTCTTCAAACTTATTATATTACTATACAAATTACCTTATTCTCTTTTAGCAATTTCTGTCACAGATCTAATATAATCTTGTTAATTATTAAATGCTTTATCTAACTGCTTCTTTAATATTACATTCTCAGATAATAATTGCTGATTGATATCTTCTAGCTCCTGTATCTGTTTTATATAAACTTTATATATTAAATTTAGCAAGAATACTTCCAAAATCTGAAAAATTTTTTTTGAATTTCAGTAACTTATTGTCACTAGAGAGTCTTGACTTTTTTCTTTCTGTTTCTTCTGAATCTAAAAAAGTTGAATCTGTTTTGATAACTCATTTAGTAAAAGATTTCTTCATAATAATCTGATTGTAATGTCTTTCATATAAAGAGTAATTATCTAGAGAGTCAAGTAATATAGTTAGTCTAGAAAAATACTTGGCTATTTCCATTATACTCTCTACTGCAGCAATAGCTAATGTATATTATCATCTTTAACTTTCTTTAGTCTCACATTTTATCAACTAACTTTTATTATATTCATTAGCAAGAGACTCAAACAGATAGAATAAGTCTTTGGCATTCATCATAAAATAAAGCATAATTTTAAACTTAATTTAATAAAAAACTACTATGTAAAGTTATATGGATTCTCATGGATTCTGAAATTATATATTCTCAAAAGTGTATTTTTACTGTTAGTTTTGATTTTTTATTTGAGTATTCAATTGATAAAATATCATCAAATTCTCTATATTAATAATACTAAGTATCAATCAGATTTTGAGATTTTCTTACAGATTATTTCAGAATTGATTTACAAAATTTGAAATCTCCTGACTATACTAAATTAGGTGAATAAGTAATTTTTATTAATTAATCTTATTTATAATTAATTCTATTTTTAATTTATATTATTATTCATATTT
>CAJVPS010002926.1:0-11188 GCA_910591765.1 Ambispora leptoticha
TGGATCAGCCCGAAGAGACAAAAAACAGCGAAAAAATTTCCTCGCAATATCTAAAAAAGGGGAACGTCTAAGGCCGTGTCCAGTCACGTGGTTTTGTTTTTTAATTAAAGTTAGGGTAAGGGTTAGTTTAGGGTTAGGTCAAGGCATGTTTTATAGTAAAATTGTCTTCCTGACATTTTTTATTATTAATGCACCAAGATGGGTTTAGACTATCATTTCTTGTATTTTTTGCGATTTTCACTTTTTTTCGCTGTTTTTTGTCTCTTCGGGCTGATCCATGTCGATCCAAATAAACAATTCTATTGGCTTTAGGTCATGTGATGGATGCGGCTTTAGACCGGTTTACTTACAGAGCAGAATCATGTGATCGGTTAATTAGCAGTTAGGGACAGAGCAGAATCATAAGAGGGTTTATAATATCACGTGATTCTGCTTTGTCCCTAAAGCAAAACATATTTTTTTATATTTTTGATACTTCTGCACCTACTTTTTTGATACATCTAAATATACCCAAAATTTTTGTATTTTTTTGATATATAATGATTTTAAAAAAATCACATGACATGGTGTGGTGACATAGTAAAGTAGTTAAGTTTTCATTTCCAAGCAGCAGATTAAGAGTTCGAATCTCACTAGTGATAAAAATTCAAAATTTTGCATGTATTACAGCTAAACTGTATTTGGTTGATTAGTTTGGATAGAATATCTATAGCTACAGTTGCACTAGCAAGACTGGTAGGTCTGGGCATTCATGCAACAGATTGTTACATGAAGAAATGCAAACTGATAATAGACAGTGCAAATACAAGTTAAGTCTTTGGACTGTATAAATCAAGAGAATTGCAAATACAGGAGTTCACCTGGCAAAACTCGAGTAAAGAGGTAGTCAGATTTTTGATGAAGCTGCTATAAAGGTTAGACCCAGAAAACAGAATCTAGGCAGACTGATCTGAATATGAGACAGGATGTTGAGGAGCATTTATACTAACCAAATTACTGCAAATAGACTAGAACCAGTCAATCTAGCTGAGGAGCCCTTTTCGGCACTAATGTAAAACCTACTAGGCTGTGTTATTAGAAGAGTATCTGTCTAGATACAAAGAAAAAATACAGGGTAACAGGGTTATCTAGCTTAGTAGTCCAATAGAACAAATATCGGGATAATAAAAGAAAGAAAACTATATATCGTTATATGTCTTGTTATATGCCTATATCTTGATATAATACTATTAATATGTAAGTTGAATATCAGGATAATAAAAGAAGGAAAAACTATATATCATTATATGTTCTGTTATATACCTATATCTTGTTATGATACTATTAACGTGTAAGTTGAATATCGGGATAATAAAAGAAGGAAAAACTATATATCGTTATATGCCATGTTATATGCTTATATCTTGCTTTAATACCAGCTCCTGTTAGTTTACCATTATTATCCCTTCTATAATATTCCGATATATATATCAGAATAATATTAGTAAACAAAAAGTATATTATTTTATATCCAATATCTATCCTTTATATTGCTCTAATACTGATATCTGTTATTTTACTGATATTATCCTTTTTATATTATTCTGATATATATATCAGTATAATAATAAGATTATATAAGCATCTACCAATAGTTATGCATTTGATCTGTGAATGCTTTACATATATATATGTTAACGAAATTATTTTAGGTTTCAGGGTATGAAATAAAAATTTGAAGACAAAATTGTTTTTGACCTATTTTACTTAAAAGACAAAATTTTTAACACTTTTTTTAAAGAGATAAAATTATAAGAAATATAACTACCTAAATTAGATTTGCTATTGCATATAAAAAATTCCAAATTGCTCTAATGGAGATGAAATAAGAGTTTTTAAAAACCTATTTCAGTGGTATGTATATTTACATACCACCAAATAATGAAAAAAGTTTATAAAATAATTGTAGAAAAATTTATTAATAGATCTCTTAGAGTATAATTAATAATTATAAGAGATTTTAACAATATAGTAGACCCAAAGCTAGATAGAACGCAAAACACCAAGAAGAAAAAGCTAAAAAGAGACACTCTTTTAAATTGGCTGCAGAGACAAGAGTTTTATAATACTTTTAGAATAATATATTCAAGAGCCAAAAAATTCACATAGTCAAACGGAGAGACAAATACAAGAATTGATCAGATTTGGGTATCAAATGAACTTTCTTATAGATTATTTAATACAGAAATACAAGAAATAGATATTTATACAAATAGTGACCACACAGCAGTAATAACTAGAATTGATATAAATCATCTAATTGCAAACTAAAGTGCAGCAGAATGTAGAAGAAAAGGATACGCAAGAACAGTTTTTCTCTGTGAAAAGGCAACAAAAGAAAACTGTGATGATTAGAGAAGGCAAATAGACAGTTTATTTAGTAAAAGTATAAATATACAAAACCTTTTAAAGGAAGAATATCACTATAAAAGAAGAGTATTTGTATTAGATAAGTTATTGATAGTGGCGCTGCAATTAGCATGTTCTCACATCAAGTTGTTAAAGAACTTGGTCTGAAGATTGAAGCTTCCTCTACTAGCTTGATTGTATCAACCACAAAACCCTCTACTAGACCTTTAGGAATTATCAAAAACCTTTTTGTTGAAATCGAAGAAATTACTATTCTTCTAGATATAGATATAATGACTGCTACTTTTTACTCTCTGCTCTTAGGAAATAACTGGTTACAAAAGTTGAAGCCAGCTATAATTAGAAGAATAAAGCTTATACTATCTGATGGAACAAAAATAAAATTTATGTTCCTACTACCTATAAACAGCACTAATCTCTACCTGCCTAACCCACTGTTACTGATAAAAAAAAGTTAGCTCAATTCGAACAAGAATATCTAACTCCCAAAGAAGCTTATACTGTTACTCCTGCAACCTCAATAAATGAAAACCCTTGGACTACCCAAACCTCCAGATCCAGATATCGAACTCCCCAAGTATCATTTAGTAGAACTTGCTAAGAATACAACTCTACTAGTCATCTTTTCACTGATTGCTCTCATAACCAATATCACTATTGTTATCAGTATGGTCATATCTCTGCTTACTGCTCTCACCAAGCTTCAAAGAGAGATATTTGTAAAACCTGCTCTCAATCTAGACATCTTTATAGAAACTGTCCTCAAAATAGATGTCATTAATGTAATCAATATGGTTATTTCAGAATTGATTACCCTCTTGCTGTTTACAAGCTAGATAACCAAAAATATAGATATGGATATTCACTAGATGAAGTGAATAACCAATAGCAAACCTACTACTCACAAAGAAGAACTCACAATTGCTGTTAATGCAAAGTGCCTTAAAGACCTGAAGAACTTAGATTGCTTGACCAGAATCTAGTCTGTAGAGCATGCTAGACTGACTTTTACTATGAATTAGACCAAAATGACCCTCAAAGCATAGAATACTTCACCAATAGTGATAGTTAAGGAATGTTGATCAAATTTGAGTTTGTAGTGAAGAATTTATTAGATCCAGAATGTATAAACTAGACACAGTTGAGGAAGATACCTGGTTTTGTGACTTGGAGCATTTATATACTTACAAAGCTAGTAGAGGGAGCTTCAATCTTCAGACCAAGTTCCTTGACAACTTGATGTGAGATCATACTAATTGCAGCGCCACTATCAATGACAGCATGATAGAGTCTGTTTCTAAGTTTAATGTTGTATTTAACAGGAGTAGTATAAGTTGGTGTCTGTGTCTGGTTAGGGGTGCTAGATTCTTCATTAAGATAACTAGCTAACGCTGTTCTAATAGATTCATTAACTAAGAAAGTTTCGAATTGTTCATAGGTATAGTCATTAGCAGTATCTGCAGTATATACATTTTGTGGATATGGGGTAGAGGATCGGCTTCAAGACCTGTTATTTCGGTCATAAGAGGAGCGATTGTTAGAGCGATATCTATCACGAGATTGGCTTCTACTTCTGGATCTATTGCGGTGGTCATAGTCTCGATTTCTGGATCTGTCCCGATTGTGAGATCGAGATCTATCATAGGATCGATTATTTTGAGAAGAATATCTATAGTCTCGACTAGAGGATCGATAATTTTGAGAGTTCCTTCGGCTATCCTCTCTTTTGATTCTGCAATCTCTAATAAAATGTCCTCTGTTACTACAGTAATAACAAGTGGCATCTCAGGAGTTGTTGTTGTTGCTGTTGTCACGTCGAGAGGAGTTATTATTATTGTTGTTGTTAGTTTCGGAGTAATAGACAGGAGTAGTAGGTTGTTAGGCAGCTAAGTTAATATTAAGCTTAGCAAGTTGTTCAGTAAGTCGTTCTATGACTTAGGCATTGCCATCATCATTGGTATTATTTTCAGCAGCTATGACCCATTCTGTTTTCCATTTTCGTGCTTCTGTTATAGCAGCATCTAAGTTAGCAGATTCTGTGACTTGTACATTAATAGCATACTCAGGGCATAGTCCTTGAATGAAAAATTAGATTAACAGGGCTGTAGGGAGACGATGATTAAGGTCTTCTACTCGATGATATAATCATTTAAATCGAATAACATAAGTGTCGACTGTGTCTGTTTCTTGTTTAATTTCAAAAAGCTGTTTTTGCCAAGCTGCTTTTTGTCTAGGGGTACTGAATTTTTCTTTAAATACATAAGTAAAACTCACAATATCAGTTCCCTGAACATTGGTTCCATGTCGTGCATCATGGTAGCGATTAGGGCATCAGCAAGGCTAGTGAACCATTCTTGAGCATTTTCCTTTATATATGCAGCAGCTAATTCCAACTGTCGAGTGGCACTCCAGTGGTTAGCTTTAGCAGCACGGTCAAATTCTTTTATCCATGTGATAGGGTCTTGGGTTCCATCACTTTGATAGAAATCTATTTTGATAAGAGACTTTACACCACCACATCCGAGGGCAGCAGCTATAGCAGCCATAGCTTTAGCAGCCTGGGTAAGAGCTTGGTTAGTTTGTTGTGTCATATTATCGTTAGGTTCTTCGCCGTCAGTTACAGTAGAGTTAGTTTCAGCGTCAGATACTTGTTCATCTATTTCTTCTTCAGGTGGTTCTGTATTATGATTATGAACTTGGTTATTATCTGGGTCTTCTAATAGAAGGGCAGTAGGAAGTTGAGTTCAAGGTGGAGAAGGAGTGTTTAAAGGAGTTTGTGCTAGGATTTAAGTTAGTTCCTGGGTAGGTTCTGGGTGCAATAGGAGTATTAGTAAGAAGAAAGTTAGTAGTAGGTATAATATAGTTAAATAATTGGGTGAATCGGTTAACAGGTTGGGTTCGAGGGAGGTTAACTTCAGGAGGGGATGTAGTGTGTAAAGGAATATCAGTATAAAGAGAATCAGAGGTATTGGGTCTAGGTGAAAATGGAATTGGAGTTGAATTTTTGTCATAGGAAGATAAAGAAAATGTTGAGGTAGTTATATCAGAGAAATTGTCTAAGTCACCTGGTTGTAAGATAGGGCTTCGTCCAGGTAAATCACTAGGGTATATATAAGTAGCTTCACTTCGAAATGTAGAGGGTACAGGTGAACTAGAGTCTTCTATTTCTTGGTCAGGATCAGTGGTTTGATAGACACTAGGTGTATACTCAGGATCTTCGATATAGAGATCAAAAACGTTGGAGACAAATTCTAGAGGCAAGTAGGAAGCAAGCCGATATCTAGTTTAATTAGTTAAAAGTGTAGTTGCTACTCGGTGAGGACTTTCAAGAGTGAGTCAATATCTGCAACTAAAGATAAGATTTCTGACTGAAAGTCTAGCTAAAGGGTAGTCAGGGTCTGTAGTTAGGTCAAGATGAGCTGTGATTGTTATTTGGGTGTAAGAGGTGGAGCAAATTGTCATTGGTACCAATACCAAAAACTACAAAAAGTGCGATAATAAGTGCGGTCAGAAAAACAGTTTTGACACGAATCGTCAGGTGAAAGTACTTGGAGGGTATCGTTAGAAAGACCAGTGTTCTCGTGGTCAGTTTCGTGGTTTCTAATTTGTTCTAGATGTAACTCATATGCTTGATGCATATAATGCCATAAGCAGACTTTTGGTTGTAATATTTAATTAAAATATTCTGGTTGTTGTGATAATCTTGGGTGGAATTACTTACGCCTACACTTTGGCTTGTGGGTAATTCGCACTTAATCTTCCTTAATTAAGGTTCGCAGTAAGCTGCTAGCTATCTCTTGGGTGCTACAAAAGCAGAGGCTTCAAGTGTGCCCTTCTGAGCAAATCTCTTTCAATTTGTCAGAACTTCCTAGGTTGCTACGAAAGCAGAGGCTTCAAGTGTGCCCTTCTGAGCAAATATTTTTCAATTTGTCAGGATTTCCAAAAATAAACTATTACTGCTTTAGTAATAGCTGGGGTCGTAAATAAATATCTTCTCGGAGAGTAAATCCGGCAGGGTTTCCTTTAGAGTATAAAACTTTAACCACAAATAGAAAAGTCAAACGTTCAAGGTGTTGGTACTATGCTAATAAGGTTTGTAACTTAGAAAGGAAATGTAAAGGAGCTTTCTACGAATTTAAAGGATGTAAGATCATCCAAATCGGTTGGGTAGGTGGCGAGATATTAAGAGTCAAAGTTTATGTAAAAATGTTTGTAGAGACAAAGTTTATAGTAAGGAAAAGGGAGTAAAGACTTTGATAATTTTTAGAGCGATGGGGAAGCGTTTTGGTATTAAGTAACCTATATACCAAAAGATAGAGGATGTTTTAAAATGTAAAGAAGATGAAATTTTTAAAATAGGGTCGATATTCGTAGAGTTATTAAAGAAAAACTAAAGCTAATAGGGATTTTTAGAGCAAGAATTTTTCCTTTCCGCCAGGAGGCACCAAATTGTTACAAGTGGACTGTAGCCTTCTTAATACAGCACAAGTAACAAAGCACACAGCTATAGAGCTCCGTTGCGAGATTATAGCGGTGTGGAAGTGGAATGTTACTTCACTAAGGGCAGTTCGTGGAAAGTATATAGTTAAAGAAAGATATATTTTATTTACGGTATATAAGACTTTAATTACAAGAAAGTATCCTATAACCAAAGAGGGTTTCTGTATCTACTTGAGTCTATCTAAAGATGATTCGAACTAACTGGCAGGAAGGTAGAAAAGCCAGGGTTTATATATCTTTTCCAAACTATCTAAAACTAATAGAAATAATAAGAAACGGTAGAAACGGTAGAAACGGTAAAAACGGTAAAAATAGTAGAAACGGTAAAAATGGTAAGAACGGTAAGAACAGTAGAAACGGTTACCATTCTATCAGTTTCTAATGCTATGCGCAACTAACCAATAATATTTAAGGTTACTCGATATATAATAATAGAATACAAGATAATAATATAATAATATAATAATACTAATAATATAACTAATAATAACTAATAATAAAACTAATACTACAACTCATTCTATAACAATATATTTCAAAATTTTCTAAGCTTAATGCATAAGCTTCAAAAACATCTAAAAATCGACAACTTTATAACATATTCAGTTTGTCCGAATTGTGACAAATTATATTGAAGAGGAGGTTGTTAATTCCCAGAATAATAAAGAACAATTATCAATAAAAAAATGTAGCTATGTTGAATTTCCAAATATAATTGAATCTAGGCAGATAGTTACATGTAGTTCAGCATTAACAACACAAAATCAGTATCTAAAAAATACTCTTAATAAACTGATTTTGCTTTATTCTTTTGCAAGTATCAAAAGTTAACTTGCAAAAATGTATATGCGTCCAAATTTTGAACAATTATGTCAGAAATAGACCCATCGTAGTGTTTCTGAAGGGATTCTTTCTGATATTTATGATGGTAAATTTGGAAAAATTTTGAAGATAAAGAATCAATCGGTGGCCGATTTTTTATACAAGAATTAGCAGATACACATCTCAGCTTTATATTAAATTTAGATTGGTTTCAGCCATTTGATGGCACTCAATATAGTACTGGTGTAATCTATATGGCTATTTCTAATCTACCAAGAGAACTTCGATTTAAAGCAGAAAACATAATGATTCTTGATATTTTACCAGGTCCAAAAGAAGTTCATTTGCATCGTATCAACCACTATCTTGTGCTGATTGTTGATGAACTATACCGATTTTGAGATGGTGTTCAAATTTCAACTTATGAGAACCTATCTGAAAAGATAATCTGGGCAGCATTAATTTTATATTCATGTGATATACCTGCAGCTCAGAAACTTTGTGGCTATATCTCAGCATTAGTATCTTGCTATCAGTGTGAAAAAAAAGCACAATATGAAGATAGACATCACCATTTTGGAGGTATAGATGATATGAGAGCCGGCAAATAGAAACACAGCTTATGACTTTTTTTGCAAAAATGTTTTAACTACACTATAATATAATACAAACATTCTACTATATAATTTGATATTTAAAATATTGATTTACATAATAAATTATTTGCCGATACTTATTTTTTTAAATATCACGTACTTTTTACAAGCTATCTAAAAATAGATTTTTAAAAAATAATCTGTTATAAATACAGGTTATAACAGGTTATGATGATAGATTATAGATAAACATTAATTTATAGTACGTACATACGTATGTATATAACAAATACTTTACTATTTAATATCTAACACTTAATTTTTCTGAAAATTTGGTGTTCTAAAGTTTTTTCGCGTGTTTTATCAATTTTTTTTTAAATCGAATAACTTTTTTGCTTGAAGTTTTTTAGGAATCTCTTCAACATTTTGGAGCTGTTCTCTGGTAGTTTTCTGGTAATTCTATCAGAGAGAGGCTTCACAACATCGAAGAGCTCTCTTCGGAATTTCGTATTGTTCTCTGGTAGTTCTCTTCGACGTCTCGGAGTGTTCTCCGGTAGTTCCTTTTAAACGTTTTAAAGCTGTTCTCTGGTAGGTTTCCTAGGCTGTTCTTTTTAGCATTTTGAAGCTGTTCTCTATTAGTTTTCTACTAAGAAACCTACTCTGATTCATCTTTAGCTTCTAATAAATTTCCATTAGTTTCTTCATCGGGCTTGGATCTGTTCTCTGATATTTGTCTTTGCCGGGTTTGGAGTTGTTTTCTAGTAATTTTCTTCGCGGGTATGGAGCTGTTCTCTGGTAGGTTTTTTAGAAATTTTTGAGCTGTTTTCTGGTAATTTTATTTACCGGGTTTGGAGCTGTTATATGGTAGTTTTCTAGTAAGAAACCTACTCTAATTCGGTTTCAGCTTCTAGTTTCTTCGCCGGGTTTGGAGATTTTCTCTTTTAATTTTCTTCGCTAAGTGTAGAGCTTTTCTTTCGTAATTTTCTTCGCTGGATTTGGAGCTGTTCTCTGGTAGGTTTCTTGGAAATTTTGAAGCTGTTTTCTAGTAATTTCTTTATTGGGTTTGAAGCTATTCTCTAGTAGTTTTCTACCAAGAAGCCTACTCTAATTCAGTTTAGTTTCTAGTTTCTTCGCCTGGTTTGGAGTTTTCTCTAGCAATTTCTTCGCCGGATTTGGAGCTGTTCTCTGGTAGGTTTCTTAGAAATTTTGGAGTTGTTCTCTGATAATTTCTTCGCCGGGTTTGGAGCTGTTCTCTGGTAATTTCTCCTAAGAAACTTACTCTAATTCATTTTAGCTTCTAATAAATTTATATTAGTTTCTTCGCTAGGTTTGTAGTAATTTTCTTTGCCAGATTTGGAGCTGTTCTTTGGTAATTTTTTTCGCTGATTTGGAGCTGTTCTCTGGTAGGTTTCTTAGAAATTTTGGAGTTGTTCTCTGATAATTTCTTTGCCGGGTTAGGAGCTGTTCTCTGGTAATTTCTCCTAAGAAACTTACTCTAATTCATCTTAGCTTCTAATAAATTTATATTAGTTTCTTCGCTAGGTTTATAGTAATTTCTTCGCCAGATTTGGAGCTGTTCTCTGGTAATTTTTTTCGCCGATTTGGAGCTGTTCTCTAGTAATTTCTTCGCTGGCTTTGGAGCTGTTCTCTGATAGGGTTTTACTAAGAAGCTTAATCTAATTTATTTTAGCTTCTAATAAAATTCTATTAGTTTCTTCACCAGGTTTGGAACTGTTATTATAATTTTCTTCGCCGGACTTTGAGCTGTTCTCTAGTAATTTTTTTTGCCTGGTTTAGAGCTTTCTCTAGTAATTTTTTCGCCAGGTCTGGAGCTATTCCCTGATAGGTTTCTTAGAAATTTTGAATCTGTTATCTGATAATTTTTTTCGCTGTGTTTGGAGCTATTCTTTGGTAGTTTTCTACCAAGAAACCTACTCTAATTCAGTTTAGTTTCTAGTTTTTCACCGGGTTTTGAGCTGTTTGATAATTTTCTTTGCCAGGTTTGGAGCTTTCTCTAGCAATTTCTTCACCGGATTTGGATCTGTTCTCTGGTAGGTTTCTTAGAAATTTTAGAGTTGTTCTCTGATAATTTTCTTCGCCGAGTTTTGAGCTATTCTCTTGTAATTTCTCCTAAGAAACCTACTCTAATTTATCTCAGCTTCTAATAAATTTCTATTAGTTTCTTCGCTGGATTTGTAGTAATTTTCTTCGCCAGATTTGGAACTTTTTTTTGAAATTTTTTTTCGCCAGATTTGAAGCTGTTTTCTGATAATTTCTTCGTCGGATTTGGAGCTATTCTCTGGTAATTTCTTTCCCGGATTTGGAGCTGTTCTCTGGTAGGGTTCTACTAAGAAGCCTAATCTAATTTATTTCAGCTTCTAATAAATTTCTATTGGCTTACTAGGTTTAGAACTTTCTCTGATAATTTTCTTCGTCGGTTTGGAGCTGTTTCCTGGTAGGTTTCTTAAAAATTTTAGAGCTGTTCACTGGTAATTTTTTTCACTGGGTTTAGAGTTATTCTCTGTTAGTTTTCTACCAAGAAGTCTACTCTAATTTATTTCATCATCTTATAAATTTCTATTAGTTTCTTCACCAGATTTGGAGCTGTTCTCTGATAATTTTCTTCACTGGACTTTGAGCTGTTTTTCCAGAAATTTTTTCACTAGGTTTGGAGTTTTTTCTGGTAATTTTTCACCAGAATTGGAGCTGTTCTCTGTTAATTTTCTTTGGTGAGTTTGGAGTTGTTTTCTGGAAATTTTTTTTTGGAAGCTTGGAGTTGTGATTTGATAATTTTCTTTGATGAGTTTTTTTGGTAATTGTTTTCTATAGGTCTGAAGCTTCTCTTTGGTAATTTCTTTAGT